>JAOTAZ010000002.1:14257-44162 GCA_025629785.1 Erythroxylum oxycarpum | reverse complement strand
TTGTGTTTTTAAGTTAATTTGTTGTAAGATTTAGATCTTAGTCATGTTGAGAATTTTGGGACATTTATATCATGTTTCTTTTGAAGTTGTATCTTTATATTTAGATTCGGATTTTTGGGATTGATGTTGTATTATTCGTAATGTATTTATTTTGGAATGTAAAATAATGAGTTATGAATTTGTATATTGAATTGAGGTATGAATGTGACTTGGATATGGATGAATGTGATTGAGTGTGATGTGGGTTTCGGACAAGAGGTCCGATGATACTGATGTTTGAGAATTATAGAAGTGTTTTGGTTATGTATGGGTTTGAATTGCATTTGAATTTCGGACGAGAGGTCCGATGATTGTGTGGATGGATTGGAAATATTGAAGTGCTTTTTGTTTATGACTTGTGGTTCATTGACATGTGTAAGTTTTTATAGGAAATGAAAAGTAATTTTGATTGAGGATGAATTTTCCAAATGGAAAATTGAGTTGCTTTGTATGAGATTGATTAAAGAATGAAATTTTTTTTACACCATTTTATATTAGTTTAGACCGAATGTGTCGTATCCGTTCTTTTGTTATTCGTTTTGCTTTTGGCCCTTCGTTTTCACTTTGGGCTTTGGGCTTTTGTTTTTAGTTTTTTATTTTTTTTCCAGTTAGGGTCCGGTTTCAAAATCGGGTCCCAACAAATGCAGCTTTATTCTAGGTAGGCAAATTACTGATAACATAATCATAGCCCAGGAGGTCATTCATTCCGTGCGTAAGAAGATGGGTAAAACCAGTTTTTTGGCTATTAAGGTAGACCTGGAGAAAGCTTATGATAGACTTCGGTGGGATTTTATCCAAAACACCCTCCAGGACATTGGTTTTCCAGGATCTTTTATCACACTTGTTATGCAGTGTGTGACAACGGTGACTATGCAAGTAGACTGGCAGGGTAAGCTAATCGATCCTTTTCATTCCTCCCGTGGTCTTAGGCAAGGTGATTCACTTTCCTCGTACATTTTTGTCCTGTGCCTGGACCGCCTGGGCTAGCTCATTTCCCAAGAAGTTCGTCAAGGGCATTGGAAGCCGATTAAGCTGAGCCCTTCGGGCCCTCCTATCTCCCATCTTTTCTTCGTCAATGATCTTATTTTGTTTGCTGAAGCGGTGGACTCTCAGACGCAAGATATTGCTCAGACTTTGGAAGTGTTTTGCCAGGTCTCAGGGCAAAAGGTGAATATGAACAAAACGTGCATTTATTTTTCCAAAAATGTCGACCCCCATACTGCTCATCGCATAAGTCAAAATTTACACATCCCTGTCACGAGCAATTTTGGGAAATATTTAGGGGTTTCACTCCTTCATGAACGCTCTACGAGACATACGTATCAGTACATTATTGATAGCGTTCAAAAAAAGCTTGCTGAATGGCGAGCCAAAACCTTATCCCTGGCCGGGCGCGTTATGTTGACACAGTCCGTTCTTTCAGCTCTTCCCATTTATACGACGCAGACTGTGCGGCTCCCGTGCCTTTTATGCTATAAGCTGGAACTTATTATGTGAGCTTTTATCTGGGGGACCATAAGCGACAAGAAAAAAATTCATCTGGTTAATTGGGATACAGTTTGTAAACCCAAAACAGAAGGGGGTCTGGGCCTAAAACGTATTCGCTCTTCTAATGATGCCCTCCTGAATAAATTGGGATGGGCCTTGATCAATCAGCCCACATCCCTCTAGGTTAGACTTGTTCGGGCTAAATATCGTTTAGGCCCCAACCCCCTTCCAGAGTCCGTCGATCGGAACGGAGCCTCAGGCACCTGGAAAGGCATTTCTGCTACCTGGCGGTACGGTTGCCAAGGCCTAAGATGGAAGCTGGGTAATGGGAGACACACTCATTTCTGGTTTGATAATTGGCTTCCTGAATGGGGGGCCCTTCAGTTAGTGGCTACATCGCCACTCCCAGATAGCCTCCTTTATGCCACTGTCGTCGATTTTGTAGATGAAGTAGGTAACTAGCGGTGGACTCTATTCCAACAATTTTTACCCTCCATACTCCGCATGGAACCCGCAGAGATCTGGTCTCCGGTTGCGGGCGCTGTGGATGATAAGATGATTTGGGGCCCCACTAGTCATGGGTGCTTCATGGTAGCTTCGGCTTACAAGTTAATCAAAGGGCATTCTACGGTCGCTCACACTAGTATATGGGCCACTATCTGGAAATGGCCTAGGCCTTAGAGGATTCACGCGTTTTTGTGGCTTCTGGCCACCGGAAAGCTCCTAACTAATCAACAAAGAAGAATCTACCCTGCATGCCATCCGGGATTGCCCGCGCGTGAAAGCGTATTGGGGACAATTCCCCTCGATTGTTAGGGACTCGGATTTCTTCCACCAAGCAGTGGATGAGTGGGTGGCCCACAATCTTCGGAAACACTGTCAGGAGTTCCAGTCTGAGTGGCTTATGCTTTTTGGAGTTGAATGCTGGTTCCTTTGGCATTGGAGAAATCAAAGCATTTTTTAGGCCGGTTTCGAGTGGCCTGTAAATGGCCCACGTGTGGTCCGAGACTATGTTGTGTGGATCAAGCGACGAGAATGGTGGAAAGCTGCGTGATACCACACCCCAGGCTACCAACGGGCACTCTTGTAGGCTGGACCAAACCGGCTCTGGATTGGGTCAAACTGAATTCTGATGGCGCAGTTAACTAATGTAACAGCGTTGCTACTGTTGGGGGTCTTTTTCGGGATTGACAAGGCAGGTGGTGTGGCGGCTTTTTACACCACATCGGGAGGGGTTTGCATACTACGACCGAACTTTGGGGAGTTCACACTGGTCTGACCCAAGCGTGGGCCCTTGGTTACAAACGTCTCATTGTCGAAATTGATTCCCTCGAGGTTATCAACATCCTCTCTTCTTCCATATCAGTTTTAACTGATGATCTTTTTATGGTGGCAGCTACACTCAACCTTTTGTAACGAGACTGGGAGGTGCATATCCAGCATGTGTATCGCGAAAGAAATCAATGCGCAAATTAGATGACTTCCCTCACAATGGCGGTCAGTCCAAGTTTGCATATCATGCTGGAGCCCCCGATGACTATTCAGGAGCAACTTTAATGTGACCAGAATGATGTCTTATACTGTAGAGTCCTACGCTAATTAGGGGCAGACTGTGTAATGTTTTTTTGTTTTGTTTCAGTTCTCTGTTTGTAACAAATAATAAATAAATTTGTTACTTATGGAACATGCGAGAAGAGTTATGCTTATGCACGTGGGATGCATGAGGTGTCGTGCCTAACTCTGCCTCTCCTCTCTGCCTATAAAGTCCAGCCGAAGTGCCCACAACTCCCGCTCATCCCTTCCCTCCTCCCTCACTTCTCCCTCATAAGTCATAACTAACTAACCGACGCGTTTTAAATTCAAATAACAAAACACTCATTTCTCAATTATAATTTAGCATAAGTAATCTAAATATTATGATTAAGATTTAAGACACCACCCAGACCCAGTCCACTTCCTGCTCAAGCAGCGCAGCTGCTAGTAATTCAATATTTAAATGGACAACTCCAGCCGGCTCAGCCTCACTAAACCTCCGCTTCCCTCCACCGCTCACCGCCACCTCCACCACAGTGCCAGACAAAAACGTCAACCTACTATCTCTAAGAACCAAGCTTCCTTCCATGGTGAACGTTCACCCAAAGCCTCCGATGCCCTCCCGCTCCCTCTCTACCTAACTAACGCCATTTTCTTCACCCTCTTCTTCTCTGCGGCTTACTTTCTTCTCCACAGATGGCGCCACAAGATCCGAAAATCCACTCCCCTCCACGTTGTCACTCTCTCGGAGATTGCCGCCATTGTCTCCCTCATCGCTTCGTCCATTTATCTGCTTGGATTCTTTGGCATCGATTTTGTTCAGTCCTTCATTGCACGAGCCTCCAATGACGCTTGGAACCTCGACAACGGTACCGCCACCGATCCTAATTATCTCCTCAAAGAAGATCATCGCGTCGTCACTTGTCCTCCTCCCATTTCTGCTCCTCCTCCTCTAATCTCACCTTTAGCCTCCCAGGAAGACGAGGAGATCGTCAAATCGGTTGTTTCTGGTACCATCCCTTCGTATTCTCTGGAATCCAAGCTCGGCGATTGCAAACGTGCAGCTCTTATACGACGGGAGGCTATCCAGAGGATGACCGGAAGGGCGCTCGAGGGTTTGCCTCTCGAAGGATTTGACTACGACTCTATTTTAGGGCAGTGTTGTGAAATGCCGGTCGGTTACGTGCAGATTCCGGTGGGCATCGCCGGTCCGTTGCTGCTTGACGAGTGTGAGTACTCGATTCCGATGGCGACTACGGAGGGTTGTTTGGTCGCTAGCACGAACAGAGGTTGTAAGGCGATATACGTCTCGGGTGGTGCTACGAGCATAGTGTTGAGGGACGGCATGACGAGAGCGCCTGTTATTAGATTTGGATCAGCAAAAAGAACAGCTGAATTGAAGTTCTTCTTGGAGAACCCTGACAATTTCGATGCCTTAGCCGTTGTTTTTAACAGGTTTAGTTTCTATTATTGATGAAATAAAATTAGGATTTTGCGGTTATCTTCGTCTTATGATCTTTAGCTGAAATGTACGAGGGGACGTGGTCAGGTCGAGTAGGTTTGCAAGACTCCAAAGCATTCAATGCTCAATTGCTGGAAGAAACCTTTATACGAGATTTAGGTGCAGCACTGGCGATGCAATGGGCATGAACATGGTTTCAAAAGGTGTTCAAAATGTCCTCGACTTTCTTCAGACTGAATTTCCTGACATGGATGTCGTTGGCTTATCTGGTATTAAGCTCGTTTTGCCTGAGTGGTTATGTTATTTATTATACCCTGTGGAGTGGTTATGTTATTGTTATTGATTTGATTCGCTAGGTAATTTCTGTTCGGACAAGAAAGCTGCAGCTGTAAACTGGATTGAAGGACGTGGTAAATCAGTAGTTTGTGAGGCAATTATCAAGGAAGAGGTGGTGAAGAAAGTGCTAAAAAGCAGCGTTTCTTCTCTTGTAGAGCTGAACATGCTCAAGAATCTGACTGGTTCTGCGATGGCCGGTGGTCTTGGGGGATTTAATGCCCATGCAAGTAACATGGTATCTGCAATCTTCATAGCGACTGGGCAGGATCCGGCTCAGAATGTAGAGAGTTCTCAGTGCATCACAATGATGGAAGCTGTGAACGATGGGAAGGATCTTCATATCTCTGTAACCATGCCTTGCATAGAGGTAAAAAGAAGAGATTAATTAGAATTCATTTGATTTATTAGTCCTAGTAGAAACTTATACTCTATGCTTGGGCTTGGATTCAGGTTGGCACAGTCGGAGGTGGGACGCAACTTGCATCTCAGTCAGCTTGCTTGAATTTGCTGGGCGTGAAGGGGTCAAATAAAGAGTCACCAGGTTCACACTCTAGGCTATTGGCAACTATAGTGGCTGGTTCAGTTTTAGCTGGCGAACTGTCCCTCATGTCTGCAATATCAGCTGGGCAACTTGTCCGGAGTCACATGAAATACAACAGATCAGTGAAGTAATATGATATTGATTGCTGTAATTAAAGTTGGTGGTTTGGGAAAGGAAACTGCGTCTGGGGACACTCGCTCTGCCAAATTATTGGTCAGTCAAGGTGGTCAATGAGTCGTATAATATTTAATTAAATGCTCCTGCTTAAGTCTTTGGTGTATGTTGTGTCGTACGTATCTGATGTATTGTATTACCAAAATATTCTTTTGTTGTGTTTTGTTTAGGGACCAGAACCAGATCGTGGTCCTTCCTAGTTAGAACTTTCAAAATTTTCCTTGCAAGCGGACTAATTGATTGAATTATATATACAACTACTGTAAATCTATGACTTCCACCACATTCGGAGTAATTGGTTCGGTTGCACTTGCACCAATCTATTCTAGCGTAGCGGTAGATTACTTGCTCGTCACATTTGGGCCAGTACTGTAACCCAATAGGTTTGCAAAGTTATGGGCCTTAATTGGTAAAGCCCACAAATGCATATCTATATAAACGGTCTAATTTGACATGGACAAAGGAGCCTCTATTATTCTCTTCCCGCCTTGTACTGATCAGGTCCTGTGTGTTCCGGAATCTGAACTGATTTGCGGGAACAAGGAGACTGACGAAGCTCAGAGATCATCCTTATACTTCTTCGTACGTTAGACTTATCGACACCTCTTTGTACTTTAAAACTAATATGCTTCTTGTGAGTTTTAGAAAACCTAATCTATTTCCTACAAACTTCTTCTTTGCCTCCATTTGTTAGGTCTCACAGCAATACGCTGATGTTATCTGAAGTTAATAAGAGCACAATTCAGAGCAGTTGAAAGAAGATTCATGCTTCTATATATGTGACTGTGCACACGTTATATATTATTATTCTGACTACGAGGTCAAAGATCTACGCTTTTCAGCTCTATATTTACAGGAGTTGCACGCCGGCCTAAAATTTGTACGTGGCTTTGTTAAGGTACCAACACTTACGTTCTATGTTTGATAAGGTCAAAATCGCAGACAATTCTTGAGTGGAGATATTGGTTCTATGCATCTCATTCTATATCTTATTTTATCTGGAGCAGCTTTGTGTGCCTAACCAATCGACTTGTGATAGTTAGGAATTCAAAAGACTACATAAGATTTTTTGCCGTGTTTGAATTTCAAAAATGGTGGGAAAAGGAACCTAACTTTGCAGCTGTTTATAGTTTTAAGTTCTCAGATGCTACCACTTGTAGATCTACAGTTTACACGAGCGAATTGCTTTCAGATTTAGTTTTGGCAGGTTTATGAATGAGAAGTGAGGTGATGCATCATATTTCGTATATAGCAGAAAACTAAACAATGACGTCCACAGTAACTTTTTTCTATTCTTCATTTATATGTGTACATGTCGTCCTTATAAGGGGTGGCTCATGGATCCTAATCATCATCAACGATCAAGGCTTTACATCTGTGTCTATTGCATCAGTGATCAGTGAATTTCTTCAATGCTATGTTTGATATGCATTGTAAGTGGATAAAGTCTTGCTCTCATATGCCTGGAATTCTTGTACAATCTGTTGTGACGCTTAAGGAATCGTGCTGTTATTGCCCTCTTATACTTGGGAAAAAGTGTTCGGTCAACTGTTGGTTTGTGAATGGAAAAGATTATTCTTCAGTGTCATGCTTACAATTTCTCATATTTATTCTATTATAATTTTGTTCAAATAAGGGAATCAGTAGTTTCAGTTCCTCAATTCAGAAGAAATTAACCCATATAATGGGTGAAAATTAGTACTCAGTCTTCATCATCCACTTGTAATGTGTAGTGTTGGGTGAAGCGCTAGAGTTAAAGAGTTTCTCCCAAATTTCGTTTCTTTTTTCTCTTTACCTGTTGGGCCTCTGCTTAGCTGTGAGTGTGAATGTTGCTCTTGTGCTCTTATGTACGATGGCCCAACTCGGGCCTCTAGCTGTGGAGGCAATGGTGCTTTTGTGCTTCTTATGGCCCAACTCAGGCCTCTAGCTGTGGAGGCATTTCCGAACCAATTCATGAAAACCGCCGGGGTCTGTAATCACATAAAGGGAATGGCATGAGAATAGCTTTGCAGTGGGCTCCACGTGATCGTGAGGGGAAGGGGGAAGGGAGCATTAGATGACAGGATCACATGTTAATCTAAAATCTTATGGCCCTAATCCCTTCCCTCCTTCCTAATCACCCACTCAAATTGTCCCAATGATCTCCATGTCAGCATGCCTTCATATCTCTTTCTTTAATCCTAGTGGAGTCTTCTGATCTAATCTAATGTCCCCCACCAGCCAAAGTTTTCTGGAATCACTCGTCGGAAACAGGTAATTGATGATTGGGGTTAGAGAACAGCTAATGATGGCATGACACAAATTTGTTACTTCTTTCACCTTTTTTCAATAAAAGTAAAATTTATGGTTGTTTTTTTTTTTGAACATATTTATGGTTGTTATGCTTTGAATATTTAGTGAGGAAATCAGCTTGAATATGAATGAAAGCAAACCAAAGGTAAGGATTACTAGAGGAAAAACGTTGATTGGCGATGAAAAATATTTGTACTCCGTCAACATTATAAATTAGTGACGGAATAAAGTAATGGACAACGACGTCGTTAAAACGAATGTAGATAAATTTGCCGATGACTTGATTGACTATCGGTTATTATAAACTGTCGGTAAATTTACCTACGGACCTAATTATTAGCAATTAGACAAATTAATAAGGCTACACTAATCCATTTGCGTTAGCTAATGAGTAGGCGGCTCTTATTCTCTTAATGCCCAATATAATAATATTTGATTAATGTATAGTCTTCCTTCCCTGATTCTCTCATGCTTTTTAATAGTATAAAATTAGCCCACTCAACTACTTTTGTCTCAACTATTGTGCTCCATTCTTTGATTAGTTTAGTTTCGGGTCCCCAACTAATTACCAATAGCCGACTAAGGTCTTGATTTCCACAACGGAAACCATAATACCTTTTGCATCATCTTATCTTGGAGTTTCAAAAAATATTATCTCATGTCGATAACTAATTAAGCATTTTGATTCTTTGTGAAACCATTGCACCAACTTTTGAGTGTTACCAAACTTACAGAGTGATCAATGAATGATTGACATTGGGGTACAATAATAGGGGGTGAAAAGAATTGACCGTGTTTGCTACATTGATTTGTATATTGCACGATTAGTTTGATAATGAGAACTATAGTAAAACATCACATCAATGCGGTGTTGATACTTATTTGTATTTGATTAACGCTAAATTGACTTTATCTGCTTATTTCTCATCAGATTAGAGAAAGAGAGACACAGGAAAGACATAGATGCCTTGCTTTGGCCGTCTAGCACCCACAAGTGGGAGGGAGGTTTTAAGCATATATATATATAAAGCAGCGATTCTGGTGCTAACTGCTCTTATCTTGTATGTCAGAACCCCAGAAAGACCTATATATATATGGAAAGCAGCGATTCTGGTGCTAACTGCTCTTAATCTTTTATGTCAGAATCCCAGAAAGACGTATTCTAGCTGTCTATCATGAGTAACCGACAGTAATAACAGCTGAGCTCTAATTCCACTAAATCTCTATATGCAGTATTCGATAGATTCTCCATTTTATTAAGTTTAACTGCGAGTCTCATCAGGAGATTCTTACGTACCACACAACTCATAAATCTAAGTTTCGTTTTCCTGGTGACGAATTGGAAACAGTTCTTTGGTTATGATCGGCTTCAAAGTTTTGTAACAATTGGCTCATAAAAAGGTAATAAGATATATGATTAAGTTCTTTTTTATAAATAAAGTATTCCGCTTTGCTTCTTAATTACTCGTAGATTTGATAAGTGATGGTCTTAATTACATAATTGTATATTAATATTTTCTCTTTCTTGGTAGTGGTCAAGTGCTTTTCCATTTATTTATACGATCGATATGCTCAAATTTATCTCATGGTTTTGTTTGTTTTCCCTTTCGCTTATGGAAATCTATTTGTGGTGATCAATAGTTCATTCGTTTAAAATAACGAAGTAGTTTTACTTGTCATAAAGGCCTGTTCTTTTTAGTAGTGTCAAGTATGCATGTCATTGTAGTTTTATGATGGTAGAAATGCAATCCAAGTTGGTGAAAGTTAGTTTTAAGGGAAGCATTCAAGTTTAAGCTGCGGTGATCTTGGTGGGAGAAAGTAGCAGATTTGGAGATGTCAGGAGGAGGATGTAATCATAAGGATGCAATAACAAATAGTAGCAGCAGCAGCAGCAGTGCACGCGCAGGTTCTCGCTACGTTCTTCAGCTTTTGCGACTAGAAACACCAAATAATAATGAAGACGACAATAACAACACCAAAGTCGATGCAGCCATCACCCGACGACTAAGAGGCCGCCCACGTGGCTCCAAGAACAAGCCCAAACCCCCAGTCATCGTCGCTCAGGACAGGCCTAATGCCCTCCGATATCATGTCCTCGAAGTAGCCTCTGGCGCGGACATTGTGGAGAGTGTGTCCTGTTATGCGAGGAAGAGAGGGAGAGGTGTCTCTGTGCTTAGCGGAAGCGGGGCAATTGCCAATGTTACGTTTAGGCAAACTGCAGGCACTGTTGTTACTCTGCACGGAAGGTTCCACATTCTTGCACTTTCCGGTGCACTACTTCCGCCTTCTGCCGGAGGCCTCTCCATATTTTTGTCCAGTGCACAGGGTCATGTGGTGGGAGGGAGTGTTGTTGGGCCTCTGCTAGCTTCAGGACCCGTGGTATTGATGGCTGTTTCCTTTTCAATTGCGGTTTACGAGCGCTTGCCTTTGGAAAATGAGGAAGCTGTGCATGTTCAGCCCAAGGCTTCCCAGTCTTCAGGTATTACGGCAAGTGGACATCTTGGTGACGGTGTAGACAACTGCAGTAGTGGTGGTACCAGTGGTGGCAGGGTTGCTCTCTTTAACGGGAGGAATGATCAAATTTCAGGTGATTTAAGTGGAAGATGCCTTGAATTTAAATAAATGGTGAACTTGATCCGATTATCCAACATGCAACGAGTGGCTGAAGATAGAACTATATATATATATATATATATGTTTGGCTGCCTCAACTGAGTTGTTATAGCTGTATGCAAAGCGGGAGAAGTGGATTGCTTATTATTAGTTACCAAAGAAGTTACCAATTACTAGCATTTGCTCTAAAGTCTAGGTTAAATCAGTTCAAAGCTGTACCGCAAATATTCAGTAACACTGCACAGTATCAGTATGTATCTACAAAGCCTAATATTTAATTCCTGATTCCACCTCCATACTTTTCTACCCTGGAAAAGGAAAACTGATGCATCCAATTCCGACTGCTAGAAACAAAGTCAGCTGGATAATTGCTCAAAGGGGACACGTACGTGGAGTCGACCATGCAGACTTACAATTGCAGAAGTATGAAGCGGATCAATCCTAGAAGGCAAGACTACCACCTGCTCAACAAGCCCAAACAAAGAAACTAATCATTATTCCCAATAAGACGAACACCTAATCACATACATCGTCATATTTTATGCACACAAAGATATGATGACTATGAGCACTTTGGTAGCCTAGTCTATAGGCTATAACATGCAAGCAAAAGTAATAATATAGCCCCCTTGAATCTTCAACCACGACAGAAAAACTATTAGCCCAAATTATGGAGAGAGACCTTTGTCCCTTTTAAATGGAGCAATAAATACCTTCTTAAAGGGTGTTATGCCCCACGGATTATCAAGCTGCTCTGGCTGACCTGTTATAACCAGGCGTCCCGCAGGATCGGACTGAACTCGCACCTGAATCCACCAAAACATACTAGTCAAGAATAAAACTCTCTAGCTCAGAAACATAAGCTGTAACAAATTGCTACTAAAACATTTTTAACCTTAAAAATGGTACAAACCGCTCAGCCTTTAACTGATGCCAAGGCTCCTGCCGCACCAGGAAGGCACCAGTTGAAGTACAAGATTAATGAACTTAGAGACTGCAGGCTCAAAAATGGACTATCTCAATTACAGATCAAACACTATGCTTGTGGTCCAAAGTACACCACTACATTGAAGGACAATGCATTACCTAAATCTGACAGCAGGATTTATTATCCCAAGAAATCACTCAATAAACCACTGAGAAGCTGTTTCCCTATACGTGTTTAAGATTGCAACTGAAAATCAGTTTCACGTTCATTACACCAAGCACATCTGTTCAACTAATCTGTTCAACTAATCAAACTCAAATGTACGAATTCAATCTCACAGGCTCTCCTGTCAATCATCCAAATTGCTCCCTCTCTCTGTGTACACATGCATATGTGTGTGTGTTTGGGTGGGTAACTGTATCCTTCAAGAGTCTCCCGTGTAGATTAAGGGGAATAGGACCACAAAACTATTTACAGTTTTTTATTTCCAAGATCATAAGAACTGGATGCCACAAACAAAAAGGTAACCATTTCATTATAGTAAATCACTAACCTAAGGAAAAAAAGGGCCTAAACTTAGCAAAATGTGAAGGGCATAAATTAAAAGGTTTCAAGGAATTACTCACCTCCTCTCTCAAAAGCCCAGGGACCAAAGCATATACTTCATAGCAATCTTTCTGAGCATAAAGATTGTTAGTTGTTACGATATAAAGAATTTGGCAAACAGATAAGAAAAGGGAGACTTATAGAAACAAGCAAACATATACTTACAGTTTCCCGCACATTGATCTTTACCCAATCAGCAGGAGGTCCAATGTCAACAATCTCTGGCTCCAGTCTAGTCACATAAGTTGAAAAAGAAAAAGATTTACAATTCATTAAAACAATATAAGCATTCACAAAACAAGCCAGCACAACAAAACACAAATGTACAGAAATAATCAATTGAGAGGTAGAGGAAATAAGAAACAATAATAATCAATTGAGAGGTAAGAGGAAATAAGAAACAATAATAATAAATTGAGAGGTATAGGAGATGAGAAACACTAATAATCAATTGAGAGGTAGAGGAAATAATAGCAATCTTAACTCCCTATCTGCTTCATTACTTCCATGCTTATCAGCAGGGTCCATGTTGTTAGTCTTCTGTTTGTGTATGCCTGATTCAAACAACCAGAACAAAAGAATAAGACTTGGCACAAACAACAAGTTAGATGGAGAAATCTTTAGACTGGTCGCCTACCAATGCTTTTCAGAGGTTTTTCACGCTTAGTTGTAGTATTCAAGTTCTTGTCCTGTAAAAAACAAAAAATAGAAAGGCATTACTGCAGACCAAAGTATGTAGAAGATAATGGGAAAGCACGGAGGTTCTAAAAATTGGTGTTTAGATTTTCAACCAACCTTAATAATAGGCTCACT
The DNA here is from genome assembly GCA_025629785.1 of Erythroxylum oxycarpum. Lineage (NCBI taxonomy): Eukaryota > Viridiplantae > Streptophyta > Magnoliopsida > Malpighiales > Erythroxylaceae > Erythroxylum > Erythroxylum oxycarpum. Next base: position 31,337 of record JAOTAZ010000002.1, on the reverse strand, counting down.
TATCTCACCATACCCCAGAAGACGCTGAGCATGCCAACCCTGCATAGCACGAGTTGCAGCAATTCTTCTTTCCCTGCCTGATCCTGACCCTGGTGGTTGGTAGCCACTTGTCTACACAGAGAACTAACGACTCAGGAGAGAGAAAGAGATGCAAAGGGCTAAAGATAAACAGATAAAAGGAGAGAGACAGCAAATGGGAGTATTATTTGCTCTAGCATTAGAAACAGAAAACAGATGAAACAACTGAACAAAAACATCAAGTAATCTGGTTAAATTTCACCGTTTTACCATGTTACATGTTTCTTTCAAGATCATTGCAGCCAATTGAGTAAATAACGAGTCACTACCTCTTTTTCAACATTAGTTGATTGATGCACAGGCGAACCTGGGAGCTGGAGCTCACCATTTTGTCTTTTATGCTTTTCATATTCCAAAAGTGCCTGCATCAAGTAAAGGCAAACCATTAAGAGAATAAATACACAGTATTTACTAATAAGTAGCAGTACTGATCAACCATCAGAGTAAAAATTTTTGGTAAAGCTGATTAAAACATCTAAGCTTGTGTACTTCCTTCTGGAGTTCAACAATCATAAATGGACAACTAAACAGATTTGGCAATACAAGAGTATAATGGCCTTGAGATTCAAGGCAAATTTGAAGTTTTATTGCTGGAATGCAGCAGAAGCTGCAAAGAAGGTTTGCTAAAGGCTTTAAAAAGTGCTAGCGGACAGTCACTGTTATTTCCAGAGTGTTAACTTAAAAGGATTTTCACTTCCCTCTTTGGGGCAAAAGTGTCTTTCACTTCCTTCTTTGGGGTGAGAATGGTGTATGGCTTTTAGTACAGAGAGGCAGGGTGGAAATGTCATATGAGGAACCTCATAACATCATGGTTCAACATAATACTAATTGCTGATAAAGAACATCAATACCTTCTCATAGAAAATGCGGAATGTCCACGAGACAGTTGTGCAGGTCCTGTGAGACAGATAGAAAGACAAGGCTAAATACATTGATAAAACATTTGGGTAACAGGTCAATTCATTCAAATGTTGATTGACATAAATTACATCACAGGAAATACCTATAAAGAATAAGATAAGAAAGAATAATTTGGTATGCATTTAGACAAGTATGTAGACATGTATAAGATGTATCAAGTATTTTGTAGTTAAAATAAAATAAAGAACTGTCAGAATGATGGTTCAAAGCAATCCTTACTTAGGAGGGTGGAAAGACTCTCCAACTTGCCTCCACAACTTGGATGCAGTGACCTAAAAATGTAGAAATGACTCATAAATTAATATCAACAAGCACCTGATAATTCATGAAGGGTGTTCAAGCACAGGCAACATCAAAGGAGATTGATGACAGGAATTTTGATAATATGCAGTAATAATATTAACCAACACGGTCCAGAATATCATGCATAAAGCATAAATGCACACATACTACTTCATAGCCACCCAATTTGATGACAGCTCTCCATAACCTAACTCCATTAAAAAAGAAGCAGAAATTAGTCTGTAACATACAAGCAAGCGGGGATTGACTGTTAATCAAAGTCAACTGCAAAATTAAACGTACTTCAAACAATTCAATGGCTCTCCATAAAACTTCGGAGGCTTGAACTCCAAAGCATTTTCCCTGTAGAAAGTTTCAAGCTCCTTCATGAATGATGCTCGCTCCTCTGGAGTTCCAGACTCGTCAGACTCCCCCCTCTGCAAGCCAGAAAGGAGGCGATCCTCTTGTTGAACACTCATTATAACAAAACTACATATTAAACTCCTTTACTCAACTTACCTCCACATCAGTCCACACACTCTTGGATTTGGACGAAATGTCATGCTTTGATTTATGAGTAGGATATTTTTTGAGCGGAAGAGGAGTGGCGGTTTCAGGTTGACGTTCAAAAATTTCCCTATCACCATCGCCAAATCTGCGTTCAGGCAAGTTTTCACCACGGGCACCATTAGGATTGGACTCCAGGACAGGTTTATCTTCAGGTGGACCATCAAATTTCTGTTCAGGTACTTTATCTTCTCTGACATCATTACCGTTAGCAGCAGGAGAAATTTTATCTTGAGAAGAAACTAGAACATCAGGCAAATCATGAGAGGGAGGTTGAACATCGGTCATTGGAACATCAGATGGCAATGTGAGGGTGTTGTCACCGGCAGTTACTTGGTGGTGTGCATCAGATTGTTGATTCTGTTGTGCTTGAACACCGTCCTCGACAGGTTTGACACCAGGGTCGTCTTCCAAATCTTGGGCTGGCATCTCAGTATCTGTCATGAATATTTAGGCTGGAAGGATCGATCGCCACTATTTTATTTTTTAAAAAAGATTAGAATAAGCACATATGAAAAAGGAAATTTTGTTGAAGGCTACACTAAAGTTGAAAAAAGCCACAAATAAATAAACACTCAACAAAGGATCAAATTCTAATCGTAAGTGCTTGTTCAACCTCCCGAAACAAAGCAGAAGGAAGAAAAAAAGCTATAAATCCAACCAAAAATGAAACAAGCAATTTCAATTCTATCGAGCTAATAGAAGGAATACTGCATCCTTTCAGTAATGGAGATATAAATATAAAATTAATGTTTAAATGAGATTGACAAAAGGAATAGGGAACAATGTGGATGGGAAAAGAGAGCTTGCCTTACCTGTGAAATAGGGAGGGATTAGGGTTTGGGGGCAGCGGCTAGGTTAAGGAGAATGAGATGAGGGAAGTAAACGCATAAAAGAAGAAACAAAGAGAGAGCGACAGAGATGGTGTGTGGTGTCGTGAAATGGAACAACGCTGAATCCAGTCCTTCATGTCATGCCAACAAACAGCTGAACCAGAACCAGAACCAGAGTCCGACAAATCTCGCGCTCGACTCAGCAGCGGAGCCACTGGGCCTCATTTGACGACGGGGTCTTCATTTACCAATCTGCCCTCCTCGATTTCCGTATTTTACATTGGGCCTAAGCGTAGCCTACAGGCCCTGATGTTAGCGGTTTGGTTTCCAAAGCCCAATTCAAATGAATATATAAATTAATGTTTAAAACTAACGTAGACTTACAATACATTAATAAATTAAAACCAATATTAACGAATTATCTTTCTTAAAACATTATTGGTTGCATTAACCACTAATTGGGTTCTTCTCTGATTTGATATTCTATATAAATTGACCAGGACTTACCCAAATTGGATTGTTCCTTCCTATCATAGTAAATGACATGGATCGTCAGACAGCACAAGCAAACCTTTTTACATAGATGGTAGGTAGTTCTTTTCCCTACGCCCTAGCTGCTACTGTGTTTTCCTTGTGTATGGTAAGTATACTACTCTCCTATACTATCCGCCATCCCCACTGTTCTAATTACAACTCTTCTACAACTTTCAAATCAACCAACCCGTCAAAGAAAATGTATTATTTGTGGATTTTAATAAGCACACCTCATGCACTCTTTCAGATTAAGCCTCACCTTCTCAACCTTAACTGATACCTTCAACCTCTGCTCCTCAATTTCTTTTAGTACCGCCACCAGTTTTGCTCGATATGCTTCACATCGCTCACTTGCATGTTCCAGTTCAATGGTCAATTCCTGAATTTTCTGATCCTCGTCCTAAACAAAAGACAACCAAATGACTTCATCTCTTGTTAAGAACTTGGATTTATATAAAATTCATGCCATGCATCACACCACATCAAGATCGCAAGAAGCAGATTTTACAGACCATGTCAACCTTTCTATGTCCACCACACAAGAATGCATCAAGGAATTAAATAAATTATGTTATGCACAAATTATTTAAATATCCATCTCTACGTCAATAAACCTAAAACATTATGTAGTTATATTTATGTAGAAAGCCGTGAGCACCAATAGACTTCCATGGAAGTGCAGAAAATGACTCTCTCTGATTACCTCCAATTCATTAAATAGCTAATGCTGCATATGTTGTAACTGTAAAAGCACAACCAGAGAACGCACAAGACGTTTAGAATGTCAACTTGCAACATCCTTGTATCAGTAATAAAATGTGGAAGAATAATCAAGAGGCTCGTCTTATAAGGGCAGAACAGAACGCATAATGGTCTTATATGAGGAAGGAACTGACCAGACAGCACAATTTGTGCTGTTCTCGACCACCTTCAATTATAGGATCTTGTACGTCTGCAGGACCATGCTCCTTTGCAGCAGCGATCTTCTTCACAGCCTCATGAAGAGCATTTATTGCTACATTACAGATATGTTCTGATCTTGCCCCGTTTTCTACATACTTCATGGCTTCTCTACATAGACTACTACTGCGACCAGCAAAAGACCCCAAAGAATTACTGAAAGGTCTGCAGTAGTTTCCATCCAAGATAACCCCACTTTTGGCATTTTTGGTCCACCGTTTTAAAATGTAACGTGATGGAAGTGTAAGAACATTTGTTACCCTAAAAACTGCTAATATGTGTCTACAAATGATACCTGAAAACTCAAACATTTGGCAGCTACAACTAGCTCTCTTTTCAAAAACATTGAACCTAATCAAGTGGGCCTTGTAATCTTCATCAAACTTTGCTACTCTAAAAGTAATTGTTGATCCCATGTCACCTATTACAGTTGCAGCATAAGCAAGCGTCTCAACTAATTCATCTTGGAATTTCGTAAATATCTTCCTTGTATATAGATCTGCAGCTTGTTTTTCCATAGGTGATGGTGTTTTTAAGACTGGAAGGGCATTTATTGTATCGTAATCTGCTTTTACTTCCTTTTCATATCGATTGGCAATTGCTTTCTCATACTGCTTAAGGAGTATTTGCACATTTGTGGACGCATTTATATATCCATCAAAGTATGAGCTGAGACTATCACTTCCTTGCATTATGTACATCTCACCAAAAAATACATCCCGGAGATAAACAGGAACCCACTGCTGACGAGCTTCATACATTGATTGAAGCCATTCGCTCTGCTCGAGGTCATATCCCCGAAGAAGTGACTCCCAACATGTCTCAAATTCATCTATGGTGTCCGTCAAGTTGATGCACCTTTGAAACTCAGCTTCAAAATTGGGATGAGAGTGATAAACATGAGACAGTTGCTCTTGAGCCGCTCTAAAAACATTCCATCTACACAATCGGTGGCGGGTCTCAGGAAAAACTTGTGCAATAGCTGTCCGAATTATTCTATCCTGGTCTGTTGTGATTGAGATGGGATGCCGACGAGACATAGCAGAAAGCCAAGTCTCAAACAGCCACACAAAAGATGACTCTGATTCGTTCAGAAGTAATGAGCATCCGAATAGCACTGGCTGCCCATGATGGTTCAACCCAGTAAATGGCGCAAATGGAACCCTGTAGCGATTTGTCCTACATGTAGTGTCAAAAGTAACAGTATCACCAAAGTAGTTATAATTCCTTCTTGAATTTGCATCAGCCCAGAAGACGTTTCCTGTTGAGTTCTCACAATCACCCTGGACGGCATAAAAGAAATTATGATCCTCTGCCTGCATTTGCCTCAAATAGTCAAAAACAACTTGACCACCACAGCCAAGAGTCCTCTGTCTACTACTACTCATATAGTTTTGGCAATCGACTTTATTAAATCCGACATTATGAATTCCCCCAGATTCTCTAATAAGCACAGACATAATTTCACTTGGACCCATGCCAGCAGCTTGGAGTGTATCAATGAGGCTTCGCGCAGAACCGGACACGTGCCTATGAGATCGGAGGCGATGCACCATATCAGGAGGCACAAGCTCATGATTGTGTTCTTTAACCAACTTAGTGACAAGCCATTTCCCAGAAGTCTGTTTCTTAACAGTCAATTGAGCCTTGCACCCAACTCTAGTAATAGTGCGCTGTCTTTTAGACCGATTCTCATTAGGGTCGCGGCGAAATCCTTGACGAGAACACACAATTTGGCGGCGAATGATAGAGCCATCTCGACGAGAGCGCTGATAAACGCTGACCCTAGTGCTAAAACCAGTACGGCGAGCATATGAATTGTAGAAGATGCGGGCGGACTGTTCGGAGTCAAATTCCAAACCTTGAAAAGGCTCGAGAATAGGTTCAGAAGTGGAGGGAGTAAAGGAATGTTGATAATGGTAATCATGACTTTCCAAGTCAAGGGTTGTGGCATCAGAATCGGGATCAAATTCCATCACGTCTAGAGAACCCCAAGACTAAGAGTACATTTTGGGTTCCTGATAGGATAATACGTACACGTGAAAAGGAGGGGGAAAAAGAAAAAGAAGAAAACTGACCTTGACCTTAAGACGCTGAACGGAAGTCTTCTTCTTCGTGAGATAAAGAGACCACAACTAAAACACACGCGTTGTGTTTGAGTGGTGGCGAAGAGGAGGGAATTTGAGATTGCTGGTTCTGAAATCACGTCTTTTCACTCTCTTTATTCTCATCATTATGTCGAAATTATTATAATTAATTCCTCTCATCCTTCTCCTATCAACTCATGTGACATATTTTGCGCCTAAACTTGTGGATTCTGATTCTTCATTCAGTTTTGAACTTACCAGAACTTTCTGGTCAAGTTCCTTTGGCTTATCTTTGTACGTAAAAAGAAAACCTATCCTTCTGTATCTGTACAGCGAAGCCGAATCAGTTCGTCTTCAAAATGGCTTTTATACTTTATAAAATCTGGCTGCTAAAGGTAACAGTAAACAACCATAACAAAAATTTCCATGAGTTACAATCCTTATCGTAATATGTCAACAAGACGAGCATGAAAGGAAAAAAGATAGCTCAACAGCTGACTTGTGCCTGAAGTTCAGATTACAAATAAATAACAAGACGACCCTATGTCCATAAGTACGTATGTCTCAAACCATACACAGCTAGCTCGAAGGTGACTGAAAAAATAAATGAAAAATTTAAAAGGATGTCTGGTTGTTGGATTTAGTTGAAGACATAGCAGAGAGAACTTCTGTAACGGAAGCCATGACGCTCAAAGCAGCCTTCAGAACTTCCTGAGAACACCCTGGTTTAACAATTGCTCGTACCTGGCAATCACAAGAAATAATTAGTCAACTGAATAACTTATTGTCAATTTTCAACAAGGTTTTACTCATAGTTTTGGCCTCAAGGACTACTATAGATAAATTTGAGGGAAAGAACAAATAAATACCAAGACACAGATTTTATCCTCTTACTACTTTTTCCCTTCAAAAGTTACAACGAGGAATTTATTTTATAATTGTCAATCTGATCTACAAATATCTGTTCATAAATGAAAGGCCTCGGTTGATGATTAAGGATCACTCCCAAGTTATTGCTCTACCAGGTAAAGCAAAACACAGTCAAAGGAAATAATGGAATGCCAAGCAAAGGAGAGAGAAAATAGAAGTGTTGCTACCTTCTCAAGGTATCCCTGCAGTTCTTTGATCCGTCCCATGTAATCCTGATCTTCAACACAAAGGGTTACAGCCTTAGCATCAGCACCAGGGCCATCAAATTGAAGAGGACCAGGATTTCTATACAGATCATCCATCAAAAACTTTGTGGCGTTTTGCCTTAGCAGCCTGCAACCAAAGCCATACAGGAAATTAGCTATCTCATTTTGAGAACTTGGGACAAGATTTTTGGCTGTTGTTTGCAATCAGTATTGATGTTGTCGCCTAGCAGTAAACATCGTGCTGTTGTCAATATCTCATCAGCCGGTATAGTTCAGGTGATCCAAACAATGAGAATTCAAAGTTTTTGCATCACGTGGATCAGATACACAGATGTTATCACACTGATTGATTTCGTTCGTACTTGGCTTTGAACTACCACCATCTGCCAAATCTCCGTACAAGCCATATTTGTACATAAAGTTTAGGTTATGAGAGAAAAAAGGGGGGAAGAAAAAGGGTTCATACTCGTATGCTTTGCCTTTCAAATCCACAGTAGCTGGATGAATTGCAGGTTTTCCAATTGAAGAAGCACCAGGACTTTGGGCCCATCGTTTCACACTCATCATTGCCTAGTGTTTACAGAATGCACAGAAGTCAATAATTTGTTACAACAGTGCATATATGCCATACGCAAATTGGAAAAAATTACAAGACAAAGAAGGATCAGTTCAGAAGAGGCAACTACAAAGTAGAAAGCAGAAAACAAAAACGAACACGTAACTGTAATTGGAGCGGCACCACAACGCCACTTGTTCACAGGGTTCTTCAGGTTAGTTAACGTAGCCATGTACCCATTTAAACCAGCTGCTAAAATATGGTAACAGATATGCCCAAGGACCTGTACGTATGTAGTTCCACAATAAGCAAATGACACTTAAATGCTATAAAGTTAGGAGGATTGCAGTTAAAACTCCTTTCCATGACATACAAAAGCATAGTCACAGTCGAACTTTGAAGGCAATGATCCCCTGGCCTGATAACCGAAAAAATGACAAATGGCATTAAACTTTTTCCCCTTGTATGTGCCTTCTTTCTAGTCAAAACACCAAGACAAAGAAGTGATTAGCTTATGATTCAGGATGAACAACTACAAGATCAAACATCCCACTTTAGTTAAAACAAAAATTATTTAAAATCATGTTAGTGTAAGTTCCTGTGTTACTTAAAAAAAATGCACATTATGGTAAATAAAAATTAAAAAGTTTGAATTTTCGCCTCCATCTGGGATTACATACATTAAGGTACATAAGGAAGTAGGCTGAGTCAGCCTAGGTCCCATATCCTACGTTAATGGACATGGCCATCTTACCAAGCGTTTATTCATTTCTATCTCCACGAGATGTGCTAGGAGTTTCTCAGTCTCAATCTGGAGAATAAATGACAGACAATAAATCAATATCCATAAGTTCTAATAGTTCCTTTTTAACAGAATCTCATCCCCCATACCTGTGATAACTGTGCTGAGTCATCTGATTCCGGGTAAAGAAGAATCTGTATGGTAAAGATAAAAAGTTAGGCAAACTGAACCTATCGACCTAAAGTGACATACATTTTACGATGTGTATCCAAGGGAAATTCAAACCTGTTTCTTAATAAAGGGTGGCAAAAATTCAAATAAAGCCGATGCCCATGGCGAAAGTTGCAATGAGATCTTATCGGGGCTAACACCTTGCTTGAGTAAACCATGTATTTCCTGATAGTTTCAGAACCTTTGATCATTAAGCACATCTTTAGGCATTCAAAACAATTGACTATCAGGCTACATGCATATAAATGAGTATTATACTAGTGTAGGAGAGAGATTTACCTTCAAAAGAGCATACATCTCTGGAATGCTTTCTACCAGTCCCTCCGGCAGTAGAATGACTCCATGGTTTTTATCTGACACAATCAATTCTCATCAGATGTCCATAACAGCACAAGATGAACTAAAGTTACTAAAGCAAATTAGTTACCGTCATCATCACTAAATGGGTAACTAAGTAAAGATTTATTGATAAATGATTCATAAGCTTACAGCCAAGGAGTAGTTAAAGGCAGGGTAAACTGACCCTGTATTTAATAGCATTCTTCTCAACAAGTTCTGGTTGAGTTGGTAACTTAACTAGTTAGGACTAAAATGATTTTTGTTCAGTTACTTTCAAGGTCAATGGCAGTGGTTCCAAAGTATGCAAGCAAGTATAAATGTATTTCTTTACTATAATATCATAGAAAATGAAAGAATATAAAATATTGTTCTTAAGACCTTGTCCTGCCCTGGCTTGGACTGCATCACAAATTTGTTTTGTGAGATCAAATAAGGTAAGCTTTGATGCAGCTACCTCCTCACCAAGAACCACCTGCATGAAGGTGCATTCAATATTTATCTAGACATGATAACATTACGTAGAACTGAAAAAGTTAAATAACACAAAATGCTAACCATATTCGGATGAGACTGGAGTGTGCATTCTAGCGCAACGTGTGATGCCTTTCGGCCCATCAGCCGGATAAAGTAATAATACTGGAAGAGGAATGAAATCAAATATTCAGTTAAGGAGAAAAATGACGACCAAAAATACAAGAATAAAGGTTTTTGAGAAAGAAATTCAAGAGTGAAATAATGGCTTTTTATTTTCATTTATCATCTAGTTAAAACCAGTCAGAAAAATCATATTTCAGCACCGATAGCGTTAGCTGGTCACTATACTTCTCACCTCATTATTTGGGCCTTGTGTCACCATCACTTCAGAAAATTGTAAGTACAGGGAATGCAAAACATAATAATTAAATAAAAAATGTGCTGGGATCAATTTTAAAAAATGATTACCTTCTCAGCAGAGAGAGCATCAGTGCAGACATTGCTAATCATTTGGGAATTCACCTGCATTCGAGGAAAAACAAGATAACTCAATTTCTTTTCCTCCAAATTCAACAATCAATTCTCCTATGTGCCTGATTGTTCTGCCCAAATAGTAGTTTTGCCATCTAAGAAAAATATATTGATCACAAATTAAAAAACAAGTCAAATCTAGCACAGAAAGATAAAAGAAATATGCAATTTTCACATCAAGCAGGGAATGGTATGTTGATGAATAATGGTAAGGACAACTATCTAAAAGAATATTATCCTCAACCTCTTTCATATAATGGATTGAGAATGGAGTTCATCTGACACCACATAAGATGAAGTATCAAAAGATTCTTCAAATTGACCATTAAAATCAATCAGAGCTCAAGGTTGCTTGTAAGAGTCAGAACATCCAGTATCCAACTTTAGAAAATAAGAATAGACTATAATCTTCTTACTAGTTCCCAAAGTAAAGAAGATTAACACAAGACCTGCCAAAGAGGATAATTTCTTCAAAGCATGGAGCAACAAAAGAACGCTTTTCATTGGTTGATGACAAACTAATAAGTCCTGTCACAAGTACCTTGCATATCGTATCAAACCCAACATTGGTTTCAACAAACTGATTCTTCAAATCACCATTGAGAGTAACAGGAACACCAACCACCTGAGAAGTCCAACAAATAAATCAGTAAATAGATGTACTAGAAGAACATGCTCAAACAAAGTTTCAGAGATTCAAAGGTATTTGACTGCAAAAGCAACATTCGCAAATTGCAGAATACAGCAGCATTTCAACTTAATTCATAATGCACATAAACTACACCTTTGTTGGGCATTTTGCCACAGCAAATGTTTCTGCGAGCTGAGCTGCATCAGTGTTGGATGTAACCCCTGCAAAAATACCAAGCTCATGGTTTCATCCATATCCCTTGTGCATAATCAATTCACCAAATCCTCAAGCATCAATATTCACCTCCAATTATAACAAGGCCATCCAATTTCAGATCTTTGCATGTCGTTAATGCAGCATTAACTTGCTCAGTTGTTCTTATTTGATCTTTTGTACGTCCCAGTAAATCATAACCACCTTGTTGAGCAAAAGGATACAAAAAATCTTAGCCATATTTCATAGTCAAATGGTAATTAAAGATCTAGAAGCAGTATCTTGGATTACTACCCACCTTGATTTTTGTAGGATGCAAGAATTTCATCAGTGATCTCAAGAGTTTTCTGTGCAAATAAACCCTCAGAACCACCTGTTGACAGGCGAGAATTAGAATGTATAGTCCAAAGAATCCTTGCTTTTCAATTATTACAACACATTGGCAGAAAAACTCCAGTTTTATAATGGAAAAGGGGGGAAAGCAGCACAAACCAAACTTCTGGTCTAAGGATGAATGAGTACATGTGCATATGTGAATGCCACGTCAAAAAAAAAAAAAGCTTACCTAGAAATCCAAGTAAAGTATTGCTAGGGTTGTGAAGTTTAAGAGCATTGTAAAGACCCCATATGACATTATGTCCTCCAGGAGATTGTCGGCCGCAAAAGACTACTCCCACCCTGTTGAGAAACAAACATTAAACAAAAATGTGATTGACCTTCATGTATCGGTCCAGACAAGACAAAAGTGTAATTCAGAAAACAAACCAGAAAGGGGTACAGAATCCCCAAACAGTCACCTGATAGTGGGATGCTCGCTTATTATCTGAGCATCGGGAACTTTTGCGGTTTCCCTGAGAAAATGAGCCAAGGGCTGACCGTAAGTGTTGGGAAAGGATCTACTTATGATGTGAGCATCAGCTGGGTCAGCAGCCGCTGCTGCATCACCAAATTCAACTCTCACAGTAGTTCCCTGAACAATGGTAAGTTTGAACGTAAGTTTGAGATAATTGTAATCAAAGCAAACAACCACATTCAAGTAACCCGAATTAGTGATATGGAGAAGCAGTAAGTCTTCAAGTTGGCTGATAAGGTGCACTAAACAAGTTTTTTCTCCACTAGATATTGTTAAACAATGACGTCGACTTTGGAAAACTACAGAAGAATATGCATATTTGAAATTGGAAATTGATAGACGTGCCATAATACTATATCTAATGCAATAATTTATATGAGAGAAGCGGCGAAACATTACATTAGAGGGAGAGAAGAATCAAGCAAAAGTGTATGTGTAATAGTAGATCAAAAGTAGATAAGAGCAGCGTGCGGAGTAACATAGATCTCTTAAGAAACATTTCGAAAGTTGATAAGAGGAGCATGCGGAGTAACATAGATCTCTTAAGAAACATTTCGAATGTATATAAGCCAAACGGAGTAGTCAAATGTGAGTCGAGAGAAGAGAGAGTGAGATTATCATCAGAGTAGAAATTGGCAATACGAGTGACGATCTAACGACATTATCATAAAGGGAAATCCACGCATTTAGACAGATCTAAACAGCAAAATCAATTTGAATGGAAGGATGATGAAATGATGTCAAATGTAAGTCTAAAGACATGGAACCAGCCGAGAAAGAAAGTAAGAAGAGGGAATGGAACAGGCAGAGAGACCTGAAGACAGGGAGGAAGTTGAGGTTGGTACAGAGATCGGAGGTCTTGAAAAGGAGAGAGCTCTCTGGGAATGCCGTAATCAGAATCCATAGGAGGCGGCGTTGAATAGATAAGAAGTAGGTAAGAGAAGAGACTGAGGTCTCTCTGTCTGTTTGTGTGTCGCTGATAGTGAGGATCTGAGTGAAGCGAAGAACTGATAATGGGAATTGATATTTATACAATGTGGTTGGGCGATACAATCGAAGGCCACAATTGCAATTAGGCATTTCTCCTTAATTTTTATCTTTTTTTTAACATATATTTACACGATTAAAATGGAATCAAAGGACAAGGCTCTGGTCATGGCCATGTTAGGCTCGCACTTCCGTGTTTCTTTAAAGAAATGAGGAAATATGTTAATGTACCCGTATGTTTAATAGGTTTTTTTTTTTAAGAGTAGTAAATCCCACACTTGGATTAATGATAATGAATGAAAAATTGTTGGAATAGTTTCTCAAATACACAATGATAAAAATCAAATGGATGCTCGAGCAAGAGAGTGAGCAGCACCATTCATAATGCAACGTATCCATCAAATTTAGATCCGGGAGTATCTCTAATAATTTCCTACAATCCAACACAATAATACTAAAATCAACAAAGTTTAAGGATTGAGAGTTAAGTATAGAAAATAAAGCTTGACAATCAATAAAAATGTAACCATTTGATTGGTAGTAGGCCATGACGAATTGTAACACCGTTCTTAACGCCAAAGCTTCAGTCGCTGTTGAAGATTTACATCCTACATAATGACTTGATAAAACTTAAGAAACCTCCCTTCACCATCTTTAAATACCACTCTACTGCCTGTTGCATCATCAACTTGAAATAAGGCTCTATCACAAAAAACTTGCCAACTCAAGCTTTCAAGATTAACATAAATAGGTAGACTAAAAGTACCAGTGTTGTTGCCATTTCTAACACATGCAAAATCTCGCAAACGTGAGAGAGATCACTAGTTAGCAAGCTGAGCATTAGCAAGATGTACAATCTAGTTCAGTGGAACAAATTTTGCAAACCAACAGAAGTCATTCCTTGACCGCCACAAATTCCACGCTATATAGGCAACGAATTATGCTCTTTCTTGGCCATGGGTCTCCCAAATCTGCATAAACAAATCAATAAAAGTGGTGTTTATTGGAGGTGCAGTAAATCCGCCAATACTCCAACACAGTGATACTCTATAACAATGACTAAACACATGATTACCAATCTCAAGAGATGAGCAGAAAAAACAAGTTGGATTCACATCAAGCCCTCTCTTGAAAAGATTAAACTTGGTTGGAAGCACATCCCTACAAGCTCACCACATAAAATAACGCACTTTGAGAGACACATTAAAAGCCCAAATGCATCTCTAAATATTTGATTGTACAGTATTATGAGCATTTCCTTCATCACCTAAGCTCACCCGATAACCAGACTTAAATGTATACACTTCCCGCTTCTCAAAGTGCCACAAGAGAGAATCTGCAAAAGTGTGAATAGATAAAGAAATGGCAAGAATAAACTTCACATCCATAGCAGAGAAATATTGCATTAGTTTACCCACATCCCACTCCTTTTCCCCATGGACAAATAAATCACAAACGCGTGACACAGATTCAAAAAAAAAGCACCATCTTCAGTCTTGAAAGAATCCGGTTTAGGAATCCATGGATCAGTAGCGGCCACAATACTCCTTCCATCACCAACACGCCACCTAACGCCTTTCCGCAACAAATCAATAGAAGCATAGATACTCGACCATACAAAACTCAGGTTATTACCTTTCTGAGCTTTGAAAAGATCCCCTCTCGGGAAATATGTAGCTTTGAAGATGCTATAAAATAAAGTATCTTGCTCCGTAAGTAACCCTTAACCTTGTTTAGCTAACATAGCAAGATTGAAGTGTTTGAGATCCCTGAAACCCATACCACCTTGTCTCTTTATATAAGACTTTCTGTCACATGATAACCAATTGATGCTTTTACCTTGTTCTTTCCTACCATTCCACCAAAACCGATTCAGAATAACCTGCAAGTCATGGCATAATGTAGAAGGGCGCAAGAACACTGACATGCAATAAGAAGGAATTGCTTAACCAATGGAATTGATAAGTACCTCTCTACTAGCTCTAGATAGGAACCTGTTGTTCCAATTGTTCACCTTCTTCCAAAGTCTATCTTTGATATAACTAAAGATTTGCTGCTTGTTACGCTCTATTAAAGAGGGAAGGCCAAGAGCTATTCTCAATAGGATTACTCACCCCCAATGTGTTTGAAATGCTTAACCTAGTAAGCTGCGACACACAAGGTTAAACATAATACCAGACTTTTGGAAGTGTACGGACTGACCAGAACCAGCTTCATAATAAAAAAGAATAGACTTGATCATTACCGCCTCATCACCATGAGCCTCAAAAAAGAAAATAGAGTCATTTGAAAATAATAAGTGTGAAACTCTTAAGCAGCCTTACCCCGCTCTACAACCAGTAATCAAACCTCTAGTTTCAACATTACAGAACAAAGTAGAAATACCTTCAGCACAGATAAGAAATAAGTAGGGTGAAATAGGATCTCCCTGGCGAAGATCTCGTTCAGGGATAATAGGACCAACCAAACTAACATTCAAATTCACTGTGTAACAAAGATTTGAATAACACATAGACATCCAATGAACCCATTCCGCTAGGAAACCCATCACATGCATCATATCAGACAAATAATCCCAATTTACCCTGTCATATGCCTTACTGATATCAAGTTTGAAAACACAATAACCCAACTCTCCATGTCTCCGATTCTTTAAATTATGCAGTGTCTCAAAAGCCACACAAACATTATCTATAATCAATCTGTTAGGCACAAAAGTTGATTGGTTCACAGAAATAATATGAGACAAAAGCTTATTCAATTTGTTCGCTAAGACCTTAGAGATAATCTTATAAATAACATTACACAATGCAATAGGTCTAAAATCTTTGACAGATTCAGGAACAGTAAGTTTAGAATCAACACAATATTTGTCAAAGTAAGATCAGAAAGAAAAGTACCTCTTTTTAGCCAATCCATAGCACTGGCAAAGATAGCATCACCTAGGATATGCCAATATTTCTGTAAGAATGCAAGGTTTAAGCCATCTGGACCCGAAGCCTTGTCCGGATGCATACTAAATAAAGCCGCTCTGAATTCCTCCTTTCTAAATGGTGCCAACAACCCAGCTGCATCACTGTAACTTTCGTTGTACTAAATTGAGCAACCTGCTACTAGTTGTGGACACATTCGCCTGAAACAAATCCACAAAGTATTCTTTAATCAGCTCCTTCATCTCACCATTACTAGATGTAAAAGAACCATCAGGTTTCTTTAGCTGCTTGATGGTGTTAACATTGCGTCAGCCTTTTATTTGTTTATGAAAAAACTTCGAATTCTTATCTCCATATTTAAACCAAAAAAGCTTAGCTTGTTGCTTCTTTATATGTTCCTCAGTCATCAAGATTTTGTTCCACTCCTCCTTCAATTTTGCCGAACTAGTACCCCCATATACATCTCTATCAAGTTTCAGCTGCCTAGCTAAAATGTTCCCTCCGCTTCTAGAATTCTTTGTTGCGAGCTCTTCCCTATCAGCTAACATCAGCTATAAGAGAATCTTGTCGGCCCATGAAATCAGTATTGATATTCGAAGTCCAGCCCTTCGTAACCACCAGTTTTAACTCTTCCTCTAGTAACCACGAGTTATCAATTCGAAAAGGTTGGATAATGGGAGTAGTATTGTTGGGAGCCAAATCGACCACCATAGTAAGATGATCAGAAACAGGCATAACTTGAGTGAAAGCAAATGCGTTGGGGAATAATGAAGCCTAGTCACTATTAGACATTGCCCTGTCCAACTTTTCCTTTATTATATCCCCATTAGGATTCGTTCCTTCAAATGTGAAAAAATAGTTAACGGGATCCAAATCGACCAAACTGGCATCGTTTAGAGCTGTTTTAAAACCATTCAATAGAAAATTCAATTTTGGGGGGCCTCTTTGTTTTCCCACATCCGCTGTGATGTTAAAGTCTCCTATACATAACCATGTTGTTTGAGAGGAATAAAAGAGTTCGTAATGTAATATAATGAAATGTTGTTTAGAAAATGGATATAATGAAATGTAATACATAATAAATGATTATTATACCCCTTATAAAAATTGTTGTTACATGAAGTTTAACACTATGATTTTAAACAGAAATTATGTTTAATTAAAAAGTTACAGTTCAAGTCACAACCATGTT
>JAOTAZ010000002.1:0-14157 GCA_025629785.1 Erythroxylum oxycarpum | reverse complement strand
TAATTAGTATTAAAAAAATTATTAAAAGTATATTATATATTAAATATTTATTAATTTACGTTCATCCTGAACCTTTCAAATTAGAAATTTCTTATTTTTACTGTTTATAATATAATAAAACCGTTTAGGACATAACATAAAACTTTCTCCTTCTACTATTCTATTTTATTATAAAACCTTCAATGTTTTTTCAATGTTTCATCGTATTCTATTAGTAACCCCTTAATCAATCAGTGCCTAAGGAAAGCAGAGCAAAGTACAACTTTTAGATTAGGAAGCAAAGTACAACTTTGAGATTAGGACGTCGGAACTCTTCTGTTTTGGGCTTCATTAATCCCTTGCCTCTGATAAGTTCACTTCTAATCTATACTTTCGTCCAATTTATAAGAAATCCTCCTGCAGTCATCTTTCCCTCCGTCACTAACAGACTTTAGATAAAGAGGACTACTGTTGAGCATTGATTCATAATCAAAGTTCAAATCTAAAATAAATTTGTAAAACAAAATTTACATCTCAATGCACCACGGCCTCATTGGATCATCCGAATTGAAAAAATAAAAAAGATATTCTAAACTTTTATGCTAGTAATTAAAATAAATAAATAAATAAAGGTCATCCTAACGAGGGAAGCCCTAGGTCTAGATGACCAGAAAATGGGATCCAATACGCATCCTCGTCGTTGAAGCCTTGCATCTCCTACTGTTCAGAAACGATGGTGTCTCCAACAACGTAAGATTGTCACTTCCTCCCCCTTTTGGATCCACATTTTTTGCCATTTTCCCTCCCTCCTCTGGTGGAACTGGCACCAGAGTTGATGAGGGCAGAATGGACAGGCACATGATGCCCAGAAACCAAAGCAGGGAACCCAACAGCAGGGATTCTGCAAAATCACCAATCATACCAATAACGTTTACTTCTTTACTAAGAATCAACAACACAAGAATAAACAATCATCAACCTTGCATTCCTGATAAACACCAAAGCATCAAGAAAAAAATTAACCTGAATCGTTCGCCTCTTTTTGCTTTCTTATAATTAGCAGTATAGACATAGTATTAGGCTCATATCTAAAACTGAGATTTTCTAGATCTCTCTCAAACCATATCAACGATTTGTTATAAACAGAAGTTATGGATCTTCAGAAGCACATCATGCAAAATAGGAGATATGGGTTAAGCAGATCATTATGATTTTGCCTATTTCTGAAAAATTTTCCCTAATCTAGAATTTCACCAAAATTTCCAGTGAATAAGATCTAAGCCAAATTAACAATAACTAATGAATATCTAAAGAGAGAGCACTGCCAAGATAGTAGATGGTCAATACCCAACAAGAGCACAGCAGACTCCTGCTTGGTCGAAGAGACACCAAACGCCTGCAAACTAAGTTGTAAAGCTTGGTTTTCTGCAACATAACACTGTAGCGTCCACCCAAGCCTTCTGCATTCAGCTTCCAAGTACTTACTCTTCAGTTCTAAATCTCTCACATACACCTTTCTCCTCTCCCTTGATCTCACCGCAGCATCCCTATTTCTCAGCTGCCTGTAAATGTCACAGGACATCATTACTTATGTTGTTTATTATTACAATCCAGTTTCCTCCATATATTTCGTGTTTGACTAACGTAGCTTGCTGATCTACAAGTCAAATTCATCGACAAATAATTCACAGTTTGTAACACGCTTTGGAACGAAGATAACAACATAATAATGATGATGACAGTCAGATCGAGTCTGCACCAAAATATATGGTATCCGCTTACAAGTAGAATAGAATTAACAATTAATAGTACAATTCCAACAAGAGAAACTCTCTGCTAACATTTCAATTATCAGGGGTCACGAATCCTAATCCATGTAACACACAGGGAAAAGAGTTGAACGGAAATAAATAGGGTTCATAATTAATACCTTCTCTGTTTCTTAGAGATGGGCTCATCAGGACCGGCCCTGGCTGCTCCATCGAATTCGTCGTCATTAACTTTCTCAATTACCGCCTTCTCGCTGGAGGTGTCGTTGCCATGATCTGAACCAGTGGAGACCTTGCCAAGGGAAGGAGAATCAACAATCACATCCGCCAAAAAATTGTCGCAAAGCTCCAGAGACGACTGCAAATCGTAACTACATTCGTCATCGTTCATCAAAAAGTTCTCGATCTCTTCGATCGTCGAAGTGACAGAATCGGGAGAAGGATTCGAGTAATTACTCGGGTGAGAGACATCAGTGTCCAGGAGGGCATCTAAATCGCAAGCATCCAGAAGATTATCCCAATCAATTTGGTCAAGGATTTTATCAGAACAATCCTCAAAAACTGACATGAGAAAGGAAGTGAAATTTTGCAACCCTAAAACCAGAAAAGAGTTTCATGCACGTACACACAAAAATAAAGAAGAGCATCAACATAAAGCCATGGAGTGAACAAGACTTCTGTCCGATGTTTAGAGATTTTATAAGGATGGGATGGGATGGATTCTGTGTCGGTGTTGGGGGCGGTGGCTGTGTTAGAAAGCGCGTAGCGGTTAGAACTCAATTGGATTGCGATTACGTTGCGGACAAGGAAACAGATGTCATGAAGATACCATCACCCGTCCAATGGGAACACGTTCAGTGGACAACCTCCTACTATTCTCTACACGTGTACAAACAGCAATACATACGCCCGTGACATTTGCGGCCCAATTCATATGGATCATTTTCTTTCTCAAATTATTTTTTAACAATTAGGCAAATCCAGAAGAGACAACCGGTTGAGGTATACTCCGACTACCAATGTACAATACTCGTGAAACAGTAGAGACAACCGGTTGAGGAATACTCCGACTACCAATGTACAATACTCGTGAAACAGAACAGAAGAGACAACCGGTTGAGGTATAATCCGACTACCAATGTACAATTCTCGTGAAACTTTCTTCACCAGCTTTGCGTCTGAAGCCCTCAATACCACTTCCAATTTTTCTCTAATAATATGCGGGAATCAGCTTTTCAGGAAGACTCTTTCTATGAATGTCTTTGAATGGAAGGCTTGGGGGGAGAGATTGTCTTACTATCATGTTATAGGAAGAGAGTGAATCAGGCTTCCGGCTATGAGGAAAGACGCCCACGGCTCATCTCCTAACTATTCCAAACCATTTTCTTAAACCGTACAATTATTGCACAACATATTGCCCTGCTCCTGTAAATCTGAGACATATACATATGTCCGTGTATATATAGATAGATACCCTCCCAACTTCCCTCCTCAATCTGACAAAACCTAGATAAAGAACACCACCATCTCCCCACCCATAAATCTCTCAAGAACGGCCAGAACTTGCCCCCAAGCAGCTTGATTTAAGAACTGACAAAGTAGAATAATTAATAAAAAATGACTCCTTTACCCCAAGGGGGAATCAAACAGAAGAGGAAAAGACACTGTAACAAAAGCTGGTGCCTGTCCGAATTGACAAATTGAAAATGAGAAAACAATGTTAAGCAAGATGCCCACTCAACAGTGAACAAGGAACATAGCCAATCAAACAAGTAGAATGGCTCGCCAGAGTTGCAAATCATGTTAACAATATAGTTTGATAAGTAATGGAATACAAGTTCAGTGCCTGGGAAACCAAAGAATCTACATTCTATGCCCTCCCAGTCCCACGCTACGTAGAGCAAAGCAGATGCAGAGAAGTGTCATTATTCCCCAAAAGAAAAAAAGAAGAAGATAGAAATCAATTGTGCAAGATATTCAAATTCTTCTAACTCAAAGAAGCAATTAATTATATAGCAGGAGAATTTCTAATCCTGGAAAAGATAAGTGAAATCTAATCCTGGAAAAGATTAAGTGAATGCATAAAGCAGCCCGACTAAAGTCTTAGTCTAAAGCAAAGATCAGTGGAGGTTACTACTAGTGCTTCTCCTCTCGTTCTCCGTTCCACTGCCCATTACTACTCCTCTCGTTCTCTGTTCCAGTGCAAGGTTATTACTACTGCTTCTCCTCTCGTTCTCTGTTCCACTGCTCAATCCTAGCCCTGCGTTCCTCGCTGCCTTCTCTAGCTGGAGGAGGGCTCCTGCTCCGCTTTGGACTACCATGTCTTCTCCTACCCCCATCTCGATCGTATTTGTCTCCTCCACTTCTCCGGCCGTTCCCTCGGAAATCACGTTCACGATGATCCCTCTCTCGCCTATCACTATCACGATCTCTATCTCTGTCCCTTTCCCTGTCTCTGTCCCTGCGGTGTCTAGGACTCCCACTCCTGCTCCGGCTCCGACTGACCCTATATCCACGGTACCTTCCAAACAGCTTCCTCCTCAGTTCCCTCCCTATCACTTTAACATGCATGAAATTGCAGTATCCTCCTCGGTTACAGTTATTCTCCTCGAACTGCCTACAAGTCGCTTCACGGAAGTCGGTTACGGGGGAAAAATCAGCTATAATAGGGCGGCCGGAGTAGAAGCGGCCCTGCAAAGCCTGCAGAGCAGCGGCAGCCTGATCCTCCTCCCTGAACTGAACGTAGACATTGCCAATCATGTGGTCGGCCAGGTTATCGCAGACATTGAGGCTTTCGATCTCGCCGAACTTGTTGAGTTCTTCGAAAATGTCCTCGTAGAAATCCTCGAAGTGCTCCTGGATCTTGCGGGGGTCAATGGGCTGGCCCTGAGGGTCGACCCCGGGAGTGATCATGTCGGGGCGCTGGTACATGTTGGACAAGAGGAGAGTAGGAGAAATGGTAGGGCGGTTGTGGAGGCGAGAGCAGCGATCCCCGTGGCGGCAGGCCCCGATCTTGAAGTAGAAGGGGCAATTAACACGATCCTTTTCTGTTCCGAATATAGAGGCCAAGTGCTCCGCCATGGTACACCTATTTCTTCAAGCTCTGCTCTGGCTGGCTATCCGGAAGAAAAGAAAACGAAAACAAACCCTAAGTTGGAAAGAGGAAGGATTAGAGTAGAGGTCTGTCTAGAACATTCTAATTCTAGTCTCCCTGTCCGTGCTGCCTTTAAATGGGCTCTCACACTTAAAGTGGGCTTTTTACCTAAAACAATACGAGGAGGAGGAGATTAGCGCGAGCGCGACACGCTTCATCCCATCCCATTAAATGGAATCCAACACTGCCCCCGAACGTTGCTCCCTGCCCGTTGTGTCGTGCCTTCCTCAAGCGTACCTATTTCCTAATAATATTGGTCCAAGTTATATTTCGACAAAAATAAATCAAAAACATATTATTTAGCATATCAAAACGACTGTAGACAATAAATACAAGATTCGTAAGTACCACGGCCACACCCAAACACACAAGTTCGCTCCATTTCTTGTTTTTTTTTGGGTGCAAAGAAGAAATAAAACAACAATACAGAAGAAAAAAAGAAAAAAACAGCGAGTCAAGCCCCGCTACCGTGCTCTCTCAAATAATGTGCCTAACTGCGTCACCAACAAAAGCCATGAGGACTGAGCTTGGAGGAGACATCTAAAATTGAAAGGGCAGCTTATCCCGGCTGCCCATTTTTGGCTAAAATAGCAGCCACACAACTTTCCCTGAGAATACGATGACAAGAGTGACGGGGCAATAGTTCATGCTCATCTCTATACTTTAGTCTCATAGTTTCATCATCGCACAGATTGGGCAAGTGCGTAATACCCATGTCCTCAACATGAGGAGGTAATCTGCTGTTACCCCATAGACTATCGGGAAACTCCTGATTGAACCCTACCCATGTCGTCATTTTTCAAGACTACTATTTTCGTAGTTTCGCTCAATTTCACTTGACTATATATCATCGGATCAACAGTACATGTTTTATTGTAGGAACAAACACAATAGCAGGCTCTGCATTTTTTCCACGCTGCACGATATCGTTCAAAATTACCTATATCCACACCCTGAATGTGCATTTCCAGGGGCACAGGAAACTAAAAACGCCCTGGTGGGCTCCTATCCTCTCCATTCTCCGACATCCTCTGCATCGGAAAGAGAAGAAGAAGGAAGAGACACATTCCGAACCTTGTTCTCGATCTGACTTGAAATATAAGTCATTCTAGACATAAATCACCTCCAAGATAGGACCACCAGGACCCCCAATTAGGTGGAGCTCATCAATGATAAAAAGACTAACCTGCTGCACATACTTCCTTTGCTTCTAGGAACGAGACAAGGCATCTCATCTCTAAATGATTATTTGACCCTTGCAAGAAGCTTCAAGTCTGTTGTTGTCTCCTCACGTAATTCACCAATATGCAACCAAGCCCTCTCCAAACTTTCTGTCCCAATCACGATACTGTTCCTTGGAAATTGCTTCAAATGGTGCAGTATACACAGCACACACAACACTATCAGGCCCTTTTGGATGATTCCTCGTCGTAGCAAACTCAGCACATGTGGTCTTTCCACTCCCTGTTGGTGCAGAAACCAAAGACATTGTCATCTGTATTAAAGAGAACAGTGAAGACGAGTCTGGACACGATTGAAATGTTTGAAATCTTGATAAAATGCTTCATATGAAGGATTCCTCAATGCAGTAACAGGCAGAGGTTGCAAACCCAATAACTCTGTTGGAGGTGGATATTTCTGGCAACATTAGGTGCCTGAAAGAGACAACAAAACAGTCTGTGGTACATCTATTTGACACAACGTGAATGAAGCATTGAGACGATAATGGTTCGTCTATTATCATAGTGGTCCTCATGGATGCACTGTTTTTTGGAGTAAAGTCCTAAAGATGAAGTACTAGCCATCATTATCTTCCACAATGACCTTAAATGGTTCTGCTAATCCATGAACCTTTTCTTCCCACTGAAAGTCAAGTCAATACAATGCACGTAATTAGCTGTAGGTGTGCAGCAAGGTTAAGCTTTGGGAATTGATGGATGAACTTGTGCAGCATTCTGGCCATCTTTGGAAAACGAATGAGCTCACCAATTCCCTGTGATGAGAGGTCATAACAACTCTCTTGGGCCAAATTTTTCTTCCCCAGCTTCATCAGAATTTCACTTGGGCACCCACTGAATTGGTGAAGAGGTGTCTGACCACTCCACATCCTCCCACTGACCATTTTGCATAAGTTCAAAGCCTTCTCAGATAACTGAGACATCCTCTTTTTAAGACAATCTCAAACAAAGCTCGCACAAGACAACCAGCACTCTGACCATCATGCAAAGAGAAGCAAAGAAAAATGAATAATAATCTAGCATTTAATTCAAATTTGAGAAAGGAAAAGCAAGATGAGGAAGAAGAAAGAACAAGACAAAAGCAAACCTGAGTTATGTACACCATGTCAGATGTCAAGGAAAGATCTTCAAGTTTCAGCTCTGAAATATATGCATATAGCAAAACATTTATCTTTGCACTAGGCCGCTTCAAGTTTTCCTTGATGGGAATCAACACCCTCTCCAAAAGCTTTTCCAGTTCCATCTTTTCATCTTGCCTCACCAAGGGAGAATAGACAATAAAGCTCAATGTCACCCATTATTGGTTTTCAAACGCTCATTATAAGTGAAAATTGTTCAATGAGTGATATAATAGTAGCTAGCAATCCGACCAACATCTGTGAGCTGAAAATATTCACTTTTCCGGTCATATATAACCACATTGCTATTGCGAAGATAGTTGCATCCGGACTAATCTGCAAAAAGACCATTAGAACAAAATTAATGTTAATTGGAATAGAAAAGTTTATGCAACAGGAAGAAGGGACCACAGTGTGTTATATTCAGTAATCACTAAGAAACTAAGAACTAAATCAATCCTCTTTCCACCCCCAGTGCCGAAGATGCTTTTGTGGACAAGTTTTATGTGGAAAAACTGTATAGTTAGGAGACTATTTTAGGAAAATATATTGTAACAGATTGTATCCTTAGGATATTATTGGTCAAGATTCTGATAGGATTGGCTAAGATTCTGATAAGATACTCCATGATTTATGGGTATCTGCCAGATTTGGATACTAGTTTTTTGTATATATATATAGCTAGTAGTGCTGTAACAAAAACACAAGAGGAAATACACTTGCTGCTTAATTTCTGACATGGTATCAGAGCTTTAGGTTCAACAACCTGATCATATTCTGGCCTTCATCGCCATATTTTTCTAGCCTTCATTGTTCGAATTTTTTTCCTTCCATATGTTCTCTTCTTCTTCTTCTGTCTCCCACACATTTTGGCCTTAATTGCCCAGAATCTTGTCAAGCAAGATGTCAAAAATCGAGGAGTCGATGATTAAGAGTGGGGAGACTGTCAAAACCCAATCGGAAGAAGTAATCCAAACCCAACAACCTGGAGAATTGCAGATCATTCCAGCTACCTACAGATTAGATGGAAAAAATTATCTCAAATGGTCTCAACTCACCTGAACTGTGTTGAAAGGAAAGGGGAAGATTAGTCATCTCACAAGTGTAGGGCCTAAACCAGGGGATCCGCAATTTGAAGCATGGGATGAAGAAGACGCTATGATTATGGCATGGTTGTGGGGCTCTATGGTCCCAGAAATCAGTGAGACATGTATGTTTTCGGCCACTGCCAGGGACATATGAGATGCAATCCAACAAACTTATTCCAAGGCTAGAGATGCGGCACAGGTGTATGAAGTAAAGGTGAAAACTGTTGCTGCAAAACAAAGAAACAAAACAGTCACGGAATATGCAAATCAATTGAAATCCTTGTGGCAGGAATTGGATCACTATCGGCTGATAAAAACCAAGTGTCCCGAAGATGCAGCATTTCTAAAAACCTTCATTGAACAGAATAGAGTTTATGATTTTCTGGTTGGACTGAATCCAGAATTTGATCAACTAAGGATACAAATTCTTGGGAAGCCGGAGGTCCCATGTTTTAGTGAGGTAGTGGCTTTAATCTGAAGTGAAGAAAGTAGGAGAGGGTTGATGCTGGAACCGCAAATCATTGACAGTTCAGCTATGGTGGCTGGTAATAGCAAATCAACCACAAATACGGAGTGCGGAGTAGTTTTTGAAGGAAGGAAGAATAATCAGTCGAAGCCTCAAAACCGTTATGAATTATGATGTACTTATTGCAAGAAACATCGATATACACGTGAGAAATGCTGGAAACTTAATGGAAAGCCTTCAAGCCGTGAGTGGGGTAAGAAGGGAGATCAGCCACGAAACAATGGACAAGTGCACATTGCTGCTGTATCACAAGACGAATCAATATTGTTGACTAGAGATTATTAGCATTGATCTTGTATTGATATTGTTATAATTACTCCTATAATCTCTCCTATAATTGAGAGATTTCCTATAGTTAATAGCTAGATTACTTCCTAAATAGTCCTAGGAATTTTGTATATAAACCTTCTTCCTATGTACACAAATATAATGACTACAGATTATCTTCAACAATCAACATAGTATCAAAGCCCTATCTGATTTAGGGACTTATTTTATTTTTCCGGCTGTTCTTCACGGCTGAGTTTGTACTTGCCCAAGCAGCAAAGCGTTTTTCTTTTCACCACCCACCTAGATTGCTTCCGTTTTGACCGGCGACGTCCACCGTGAAAGACTCGACATCAACTGCGCCGCCACAACATCTCTATCGTGGCCAAGCGTGAGTGCCACGCGCCACCCTTCGGTCGGTTTTTTGTCTCCATTCTTTCTCCATCAGGGTCTCCGGCCTCTTGCCTCTCCTCTGGTGGTGACAGACATACCCTTACCTTCTGCCAGTACCCTTGCTTCCTTGCCTCTCTTCGGTGTAGTTTGTGCTTCTGGTCCATCTGGTAATTCTTCTGCCCATATTCCAACAGCACATTTTTTTGAACAGCTTCTTTTACTCTATTGGCATTTTTTGTTGGTCGTCCTGAGTAACACTAAAGAAGATGGAAGGAAAGAAGGTAATTATGTCAAGTTACAATAATCCTTCACTTCAAATCAGTCCCGTAAAACTTGATGGAACTAATTATCTTGCTTGGTCAAGATCTTGTTTGTTGTTCATCAAAGCTAGAGGATTACAGGGTTACATTAATGATGACAGTACGAGACTCGACGCCAATAATTCTGATTATAATCAGTGGGAATTCGAGAATTCTCTTGTCATGTCTTGGCTCATCAATTCAATGAAGCCGGACATTGCTCGGACATACTTACGACTTGACACAGCAGCAAAGATATGGAAAGCTGCCTCTCTGACCTATTCTCAAATAGGCAATAAAGCTCAAATTTTTTATCTTCGTAATAAATTGCACAACACGAAGCAAGGAGATAAGAATGTATCACAGTATTTTGCAGAGTTATGTGGGTTGTGGCAAGAATTAGACTATTATCAAGATTTTCAAGCAAAATGCTCAAAAGACATTGCTAGATTCCAAGAAATGATAGAAGAAGATCGGGTATTTGATTTTTAGCAGGTCTTAACCCAGAGTTTGATCATATACGAGGTACAATACTTGGAAAAGATCCTTTCCCTTCCGTTCAGCTCGCAAATTTTCTAGTACAACAAGAAGAAAATAGGCGAAATGTTATGCTACATACACCTATCATTGAAAAAGCTGGATTAGTAGCAAGTTCTACCGAAAAGTCAAAACCTGCAAATACCTCATCCAATAAGGATCACTTACATTGTGATTACTGTGGAAAATCAAGACATACCCGAGAAACCTGCTGGAAATTACATGGAAGGCCTAATCAGAGTCGTGGAAAACGAGGTGGCTCAGTGGTAAGGGGTCAGGCTCACTTGGCTGATGGAAATGAAGTGTCTGAAACATCGTTAGCTGGGGGATTATCCAATGAGGAACTTCAGGCCTTAAGACAGCTTCTCTCAAATACAAACTCTGCTTCCATAGTTGGTGCATCAAACCTTGCCAAATCAAGTATTGAGCACTACAATTCTAAAGATAATCCTTGGATTACAAACTCTGGAGCTAACAGACATATGACAGGCTCTCAAAAGAAATTTTTAACATACTCTCATGGAAACGACAAGGATAATGTTAGAATAGCAGATGGGTCTTTTACTTCCGTATCTAGTACAAGTTCTATCAACTGTACTCCCAACATTACCGTATCCTCAGTACTTCACGTACCCCGTTTTCTTATTAATCTTCTCTCTGTTAGTTCTATCACTAAGGACCTTAATTGCAAAGTTGAATTTTTTCTTGACTATTGTGTTCTTCAGGACCTTCATAAAGGGTAGAGGATTGGAACTGGTGGACTACAGGATGGCTTATATGTCTTGCAAGAAGAGCGCCTGCCAGTTGCAAATCAAGCGTCTTGGGGAAATGATGTGATTAATAAGAAAATTCTACAGTGGCATGGGCGGTTAAGAAATCTCTCGTTTTTTGTTCTAGCAAAACTTTACCCAAACTTGTTTAAAAGAACTTTTAATTCTTTGTTTTGTGAAGCATGTGAACTTGCTAAACACACTAGAAGTTCTTATCATTTATCAAGTAATAAAAGTTCCATTCCTTTTATGACTATTCACTCCGATATTTGGGGTCCTACTCAAACTCCCTCTCTTTTCGGCCATAGATGGTTTGTAACCTTTATTGATTGTTGCACCCGATTGACATGGGTTTATCTGATGAAAACCAAGAATGAAGTTTTTTCATGCTTCCAATCTTTTCACAAAATGATTCTTACTCAACATGATGCTAGAGTTAAGATCTTACGGTCAGATAATGGAATGGAATATATGGATGACAAATTTCGTGCTTATCTAGATTTTAATGGAATAGTACATCAAACTAATTGTGCCTATACTAGTGAACATAATGGAGTTGCGGAAAGGAAAAACAGACACATTCTGGAGGTTGCGGGATCACTCATGTTCACAATGAATCTTCCAAAGGGATATTGGGGTGATACAGTCCTTTCAGCCGCCTATTTTATCAACAGAATGCGACCTCAAATTTTAGATTTTAAAAGCCCTGTTGAAATATTACAAGGTACAAACTCTTACACTGTACCTCCAAGAGTCTTTGGGTGTGTTTGCTTTGTTGATGCTCGGAATGTTGGCAAGTTGAAGCCAAGAGCTTTGAAATGTGTTTTTGTTGGATATTCTTCCACACAAAAGGGATATAAATATTATCACCCCCTATCTAAGAAATACATTGTAAGTATGGATGTCACTTTTCTGGAGTGTCACTTTTCTGGAGTATGAGTCCTATTTCACCAAATCCTCAACCCTTCTTCAAGGGGAGAGTGAGATTGAAGAAGTGTTGCTCGACTCTAGAGATAATGTGATCCAAGGAGGAAGAATAATTCAGGGGGAGACAACTAGTTTTGTTCAAGAGGATCGAGGTCGACGCTTAGATAAACCAGACCTAAAGACATACTCAAGGCGAGATAAGACAAAAAAAGCCATCTTGCAATCTATGCCAATGCCATCCTCTTCCCTCGAAAACACTGGTGAGTTAGAATATGCTTTATCTGATGATTTAGATTAGCCGATTGCTCTTCGAAAAGGTGTTAGAAGTTGCACCAAACACCCAATTTCTAACTTTTTTACATATGATTCATTATCGCCTGCCTATAGAGCCTTTGTCTTGTCTGTTTCTTACGTGTCTATTCCACCGGATTGGAGAGAAGCAATGAAAATTATCCAATGGAAAGAAGCTATGATTGAAGAAATGAAGGCCCTGGCAAAAGATGAGACTTGGGAACTTATCACTGCTCCAGAAGGAACACGAATGGCTGGCTTCAAATGGGTATTCACAGTGAAGCATAAACCAAATGGGTCTATTGAGAGGTACAAGGCAAGATTGGTGGCTAAAGGCTTTACTCAAACATATGGCGTGGACTATGAAGAAACCTTTGCTCCAGTTGCTAAGATGAATACAATCTGAATCTTACTCTCATGTGCAGCTAACTTGGATTGGGACTTATTGATGTTAAAAATGCATTTCTTCACGGGGATCTAGAGGAGGAGGTGTACATGGAGATTCCTCCAGGGTTTGAAGATGAAAAGACACAAGGGAAAATTTGTAGGCTAAAAAAGGCCTTGTATGGGCTGAAACAATCACCACGAGCATGGTTTGAAAAGTTCAATCGAGCTATGATCTCCTTTGGTTATTAACAGAGTAATGCGGATCATACCCCATTTATCAAGCACTCCCAAGGTAAGATCACGCTTCTTATTGTCTATGTTGATGGCATTATTGTAACTGGAAGTGATACAAAAGAGATGGCTAGGCTGAAGAAACTACTTGCTCAAGAATTTGAAATTAAGGACCTAGGAAAATTGCAATATTTCTTGGGAATTGAAGTCGCTAGATCAAGAAGAGAAATCTTTATCTCCCAGAGAAAATATGTCCTAGACTTATTAGAGGACACCAATATGATGGGTTGTAAACCAACTGAATCTCCTATCGAAAGCAATCACAACCTGCAAGCAGGACGGGTACATCAGTGGACATGAGATGATATCAGAGGTTAGTTGGGAGACTCATCTATCTTTCTCACACTAGGCCAGACATCACATTTGCAGTTAGCATGGTAAGTCAATATATGCATGATCCACGAGAACCACACTTAAAAGCTATGTTCTGCATTTTGCGCTATCTAAAGTCTGCTCCAGGAAAAGGCCTTATGTTCACTAACAATGGTCATCTTAAGATAGAAGCATTTACAGATACTGATTGGGCTGGATCTCCAGATGATAGGAGGTCAACTACTGGTTATTGTACGCTCATAGGAGGAAATCTAATCACTTGGAGAAGCAAGAAATAGAATGTAGTTGCTAGATCCAGTGCAAAAGCCGAATATAGAGCAATGGCTCAAGGTGTGTGTGAACTATTGTGGGTAAAGAAGCTGATGAATGAATTACAACTAACGAATGAAGGAAGTTCATCTCTCTACTATGATAACAAAGCTGCCATTAGTATAGCTCACAATCCTGTTCAGCATGATCGAACAAAACACATAGAAATTGACCGACACTTCGTGAAGAGAGAAACTTGTGAATGGCTCTCTGCAATTATTCTATGTGGGGGTCAAATGAACAACTGGCAGATGTCTTCACCAAAGGACTCTACAACAAACAGTTTCATAACCTTGTTTGCAAGTTGTGCGATATCTATGCACCAACTTGAGGGTGACTGTTGACTAGAGATTATTAGCATTGATCTTGTATTGATATTGTTATAATTACTCCTATAATCTCTCCTATAATTGAGAGATTTCCTATAGTTAATAGCTAGATTACTTCCTAAATAGTCCTAGGAATTTTGTATATAAACCTT
>JAOTAZ010000001.1:28192031-28223550 GCA_025629785.1 Erythroxylum oxycarpum | reverse complement strand
ATATTAGAAGATTATGTACAGATATTAGTTTCCTAAATTAGCTAGCTCTATTTCTATATATACATGTAATTGTGTACTGATGAATAAGAGAAAAAGGAATACAACTGTTCAGTATTTCCACAGCTGAATATTTCCCAACATTTCCCGTGATCATAATTTATCCAGTTAACCCATCATAATTTTGTTTGCTTATCCTCCAAATTCCCCCTCTCAAAATCAGGTTTTTCCCCAACACATCATCCAACCCTAGGGAGTTTGTTAAAAGTATTGGATCAAAGACCACGATCTTCTCTTCTTCAATCAAAGCACTGATCACGCACATTGTGCTTCTTCCTCTTATAAGATCAGCTTTAACTTATCATGATTCTTGGAAAGATTCCACAAGAGAAGTGGGATTTTGGACATGAAATTTCTCCTTGAATGTAACTTAAAGCATTGTCAGTTACGCTCCTCTTTCTGTTTTTCTAACTCACATGTCCTAAGACGTAAAGACATAGTCCACGTGGATCATGTCAACTCAGTGAAGGATGCTCACTAAGAAGGACTAACATCAGGCTATTTTATATTCCTCCCCGGGGGTAATAAATAAACGATGAGAAGAAAATATTGCATCACTAGTTATAATTATCTCACGGATGCGGAAGTAACCATTACATCACATTAAATCTTATTCCTATCATTTTCACCTACTACAGACTTGTCCCCACCAAATTGTCACACTAAAAGAAGTTCCATTTCATGTCACATTAGGTCTTGTTCTTATCTTGGACCGAGTAAAACGTTTGAGAACAGGATCTACAAATCAAGCTTACAACTACATCTACGAAGATGCACTACTCCCTTAGTTAGAAAGCTAAGAACCCATTCAATTTTTTGTAGTTACAACGTTCCAAAACTACTTTATAGTGGAACAATTAACATTAAGTACCCTAAATCTTAAACCCTGATCATATAAAAGATTAAGAATATGTGGCATGTAGTCCCCACAGAAACAATACCTTGCTGTATCGGTCCAGTGAAGATGAGAATGCCGTCCAATGTCCAAATAATGGAGATAATCAGTTCCTTTTTGCTTATAACACAGGTCTTTGCTACATGCATTACAAATGACATATCTGCAGAATAAAGGAAACAGTATTGACAACAATGAGCTCATATGAGTACAAAAGATCTAAAAGTAAAAATCTAATCTAGTAGTAATGGCAACATTACAACCTGGGTTGGAATATAATAGCTCGTATCTCCCCCGTTACTGGACCCGCAATAGTATTGGAAGTCACAGAGACAATAAATGCAGCATTTGAAGATGACTGCGGCACAAGAATAGTGTTTGAACCACTTGGTGGTATAAGGAGAAATGGATCTGACCATGAAGAATTTGGGACATTTTCCACAAAACATTCTCGCAGGCAAGCACCAACCCTGACCATTATTTCACTTGCTGAAGAAATTGCCCGTGGCGAATACATGCAAGCCTTAGCCTTTTGATGATTGGTACTATCAAGGTCAGAATCTCTCCCAATTGATCCACCATTGGAATGTGTATTGAGAGCATCTCTTTGGCTGTTGAATTTATGCTCTTCTAGTTGGTTGCACACGGGTTTCCCTGCATCACTCAAAATGGAAGGTTCACATATAAATCCCCTAGGATGTGATTTGTAAATTTTGTTGACCACGAACATGTTATTTTTAGAGGAAGAACGCTCTAAGCCATCATTCACATGAGCATTAGAAAATAAATCAAGGTCAGATGCTAAAAGACAAAGCCCATCTTTGTTGTGCTGAAGCACTTCTTGTTGAATCAAATTATAACAGGATGGAATGGTGGAAACTTTTTCCTTCATATTTGCGGCATATTCTGCAATGTTAATTGGGAGACCGGTGCAATTATAAATCAAAAAGGGAACGAAAATCAAGAGTTCCCGTGCACCAGAAAATACATCCATCATTTTCTCCACTGCTACATATAGAGGACCTAGACAAGGAAACATGAATGTTTTTAGAAAATGAATATCATCCAAAAACTAGAACCTAAATCTAACGAAACTACATTAAAACCAAAGAAAATGGTATGCCACCGTGTGATGTGTCACTATCAAAGGTTATGGTCTCAGTTAGAGAAAGAACGGTTCCATTAAACTTAGCCATTGTGCTGAAGGTTTCTGTACGCGGAAACTTCAAAGATGAAGATTTGAATCCGTGCATATAGAACTGCAGTTCCACATCATGTGAAGGATCGATATGATAAAAGGACATTTCTAACTGAAAAGGACAAAAGAGAAATATATCACGTTCTCTTCAGATTATAAAATAAAAATGAAATTTGCATATAACAGCATCATTTCACTAAAATTTTCATACCTCTGAAAGCAATGCAGTGCAAGCCACACCAGCACTCTCAAGTGTCAATGATACTGGATCAGGAAGATAGTTTTTCACCACCAATGGAGTACTTAGAGTCACTAGATGGATACAATTCTTTTTTAACTTCCCACTATCATGCTTGTAGCTTTCAGCCAACCCTTTATGCGTGTAATCAACACGGAGAGATGAATGCTTTTTTGGGTAGTTGGATGAAAGCAAGCTAAAATTTTGAACTGACATACAACACCGGAATGGATCGCTACTAGGGTGAGATGGATAACAAACAAATGGTCGAAGAAAACCAAGCTTGCTCTCTTGTGAAAGGATATTTGATAGGTCATATACTTCACTCCAAAGGTAAGAACTTCCAAGGGGACGCCAGCGCAAGCGACCAGCTTCAGCCAAATGTAAAGGCAATGGAAACTCCTGACCAGGATATATTGGATCAAGGATCTGAAACAATGAAATTACAGTTGTGATGTCCCACATAAAAGAAGTTTAAGAACATAGGTTGTTCAACAATGTCAAAGTAGCAAGCTCTACAACTTGAACCTAAAGTTCTGGCCAGCTAAAACCAGTTTGCTTCACAAAAGTATTGGCTCAGAAATTTTGCTTGGGATGTTCTAACTGATACGTATGAGAACGTATCATCAAATTTTTTACTAGCAGGAAAGCAGTCCATTTGTCCATACCTTAGGAGAGACTCCGAATGGAATATCAAACCTCAGTTCCAATGGCATTGATGTAGCATTAGAAAGTATGACCTAAATCAGCAACAAAATGGGTTAATGTTGATTAAATAAGAAATAGATGCAACAATAAAAATCACTTACATACCGTTGAATACAGCCGTATTAACTTGCTGTAGCGCTGAACTGAAACATCAAACACAACAGGAACAACAAAACCACTTGCAGTATTGGATTTAACATTCTCATCGGGATGCATCTCATATGCTGGTGGGTGCCCCACATTTGCAGCAGCTACTTTGTTTGATGCTTTAGAGAAATCAACCTCAAAAAGGGTCAGTCCTATACGATCCATTGATATTAGAGCTGAAGGTAGAGATGTTCCATCAAGTTGAATACTCATAAAGTGATGAATAACTCCATTTGAAGGCTTTTCATTGAGCCTGTCAGAAGATTGTGCAGGCCTTTGACGAAAGATCAACTCCTCAGGGGTTTCGTTCGGAAAAATAGGAACAGAAGCACCTGGAAGTACAAATTTCCCGTCCTTCACTTTTGACAAATCAAAGTCATCAGGATTAACGAGTCCCTCTATGACATGGTATACTAGAGTCAAAGAAGTGAAATTTTGCAGTACATAAGGTGCATATCTTCCTTCATGTATATTTTCTGTAAACTTCAGGGCAGAGAAACTTTGATCTTCAGAGAGTTCATTTGGTTGCCTTGAATATGAAGCATCCTTAACCATCTCGATTGTCCTGAAAGCACACTTTTGGAGACAAAAAATCATCAAGAGAATATACCAAAGAAATTTCTGGAAATGATTTTGTCATTCATGTTGTGCCCAGTCTATGGAACATTTCTTCAAAATCCTCATGTGTCTTAAGCACAATGTATGGAGGCTCATTGGATGAAATCATTCTATGCTCAAAGATCAAAAAACTCTATTCAATAACATGTACTCAAGCAACCAATAAAAGCATCTAAACCTAAATGACATGACATCAATTCTATGCTCAAAGATCAAAAAACTTTATTCTATACCATGTACTTAGGCATCCAATATAAGCATCTAAACCTAAATCAAGCATCATTGGTAAGCATATGCAGGAAAATTATATGTGATCAATGTCAAATATGTTCTTTCTTGAAAGATTCTATTTTGCTTAGTCCACCAATGTGATGTTTGTTTTTGTACCATTTAGCAATACAAGGAAATAAGGTTGATTGAATTTCTAATGATGTTTCAAGGCATGCCTGCTCAGCAGAAAAATGATTGAGGGTGCACATATACTAGCCTGTCAACATACCTCAATAAGAGACTCTGTAAAGTTCAAATTAAGCTTTGCAGTTGACGTGATATTCATCTCTGTGGTATCAAAACTACTTAAGAAAGCAGTCATCTCTTTTTTTTTTTTAATATCTATCTGAAAAATCCAAGGTTCAACAAATGGCTCCCACAGTACCTTCAACATATACGAGAAGTTATAAGCAAATTGACATATTTAAAGTGTTAAGGGCATTAACATCTCCAGAGTTTCATACACCTTATGTATGTTGTTGTAGTTCACTTCAAGATGACT
This sequence comes from Erythroxylum oxycarpum, assembly GCA_025629785.1. Classification (NCBI taxonomy): domain Eukaryota; kingdom Viridiplantae; phylum Streptophyta; class Magnoliopsida; order Malpighiales; family Erythroxylaceae; genus Erythroxylum; species Erythroxylum oxycarpum. The sequence continues at coordinate 28,218,917 of JAOTAZ010000001.1, read as the reverse complement.
ACCAGTTGAGCACTCAATACTGTTAGGAGTCGCAACAATATGCAACTCAATGTTCCTCAAAAGAATCTCCAACAATGGTCCACGACAGCTCCACTAAACAAGGGGGGGAAAAAAAAGCGACATAAATAACAAAAAACTGGACTTCGGTTTTCCTCATTGTCACACAGGAAGCACACAGGAAGTAATTTACTGCAAGATACTCAGTTGTTTGACATAATAAAAAACACTTTCAGTGTAAGAAGCAAAAACATTATAAAGAATTCTAACATTAAAATTTTAGCATGAAGGGGAAAATCCAAATAAAAGATTTGATTTTTAGTGACCATATGCAGATAGTTGTCTTGATTTTGGTGAGTAGCTGAAATTTTGTTGAAAACTAAGATTGAAATATAGAACCATCCAAATGATAATTACTTTGGCTTTGATATTACCTCAACCAAACTGGAAAACACTTTCAAAATCTTAGTTGAACACTATTTGACTCTTAACACTTCTATTACAAAATCTTAGCTGAACACTATTGGACTAACACTTTTGTTTAGATCACGCCCCATCAAAAACAACAGACTAGCTATTCAAGTTCCACTAGAACTATCGAATATTATAAGAGAAGAATGAACTATCCTAAGCATGGAGAAACAAGAAATTTCACTTGAACATGGGAGATGTGGCTAATCATGCAAAAAGAAATTTTATGTTCTATATACATCACTAAGTGTGATGTCTCTGCAAAAATTTGTATGCAAATGTTTGAGATGTACCAGAGAAATCTAAACCCACAGAAATGAAACTGGAATTTTTTATACCTAATCCACTGTTTGTAACAAAGTATACCTGACGATAGAGTAAATTTTTGATAAACAACTTGGAGCATATGTTAACTTGCCAAACGACATTGAGAATCCTTGACCAAATGTATAACAATGCTTAGAATAATGTACATATATTTACCAGAATGCAATACAATATTCCAAAATCCAATTCATTTACTAATAAAAATATCAGAAAATAGAGGGACCACAACTAATAGGTCAATAATTCTAGGGTACCCAGCAAACAGAACAAATATCCAATCTTTATTTCAAACACTGCAAGGTACAGTTCACTAAATTTTCTATCCAAAATAACAACTTTGGTTACACAAAATTTGAATTACTGAAGCTTCTAACAAAGCTAACACAATCCACCTCTTTCTTAGTGTGTCTCCTTGTTAATTTTTCACAAAGAAACGGAACATAAGCCAATTCAAAGCCTTACATCTTAAGAAAAATCATCCTGTAAAAGAGAAAAAATAAACATGCAAAGAGTCCAAAGAAATGAATCCAACCACAAACTTTACGAGCAAGTAGTTTTGGAGCAGTATTCATGCCATAAATTGAAAAGATGAATAATCAAACAGCCAGAAGAAAACTACTACCACAGGTTCACTAGAGCAGAATTTTAATTGCCATTCATGTTGGTAAGAACAGTCCAAAATAAAAATGATATGAAACATAGGTTGTAGAAAGCATGCATACCCTTTCATCAGACATCAAAAGTGAAGCTTTTCTCAACTGGATTCTAAAATCTATGCTGCCATACAAAGATTGAGATGATCCTACTTCAAGAGTATCAAACTGAACATCAAACCAGAAGCACAGCACTCGATGAGAAAGCCATACATCCACACGATCACACTGAACCCCCAGATTGATATTAAGAAGCTCCGCTTGAGTTCTACAGATCTCACTTGTCACATTGATTTGGGAAAACTGGAAGAAAGGCCAATTGGTAATGCTTTTTCCTTCACAAGTTCCCAAGGAACCACATATCTTCTCCAGAGTGAACTTCAATTTTAGATTTCTACCAACCAAGGCTAATTTAAAACTTCGGCTATGTGTACTAAGTACAATAAACTTATAGCTTTTCCCTTCAGAGCAAGATGAAACATTTTGAGGCCCCCTGTCTTGAACATTCCCTATCCTAGATTCACCCATGGCTGCCGGGAGGTGAATGGTAAGGCCAATATCTTCTGACTTCAATGTGAGGAAAAGGTCCAGTCTTTTATTCTTTACTGTGTTTTCCATACCTGAATTCTCATCAGAAGCTTGTAAAACATGAGCTGCATGATCTCCCAGAGGATCAACAATATCTTTAGCTGGGGTCTTAGGTGCTACCTCCATGACATTGTTTTGTGCCATTCTTTGAGCACAAGAGTAACAAGAATCGATGAACACAATCCAGTCAAAAATGTGTAGCCAAATATCAAGGGAAGGAATGGTTATTTGAAGTTGTTTTCCACCCTGACGGGATTCCGTGCAACTTATGTGAAGAGCAGATGACCTTGAAGAAGTGTCAAGGCATTGCACCAACATTACAGAATTAAGCAATGAATACAGAATGAAGGATGAGAAACTGAACTCCATGGTCACTGGTATATCATTTATAAAAGATGCAGAGCACAAGAAATGCAGATCCACTTTAGCCACAGGTTCTGATGAGATTTCATTTCGTGATTGACACAAGGTAATAGAGAATGAGTCAACACAACATTTAATTTCTGTAAGCACAGAGTCCATGTCATCAGGTGGAGATTCACCATTTTCCTTTAGATTCCTTCTTAACTGAAGGAAGTGCAAGACATCAGAGGTGAAATATTTAGATTCTTTGTCAACAGAAGCTAAATGATTTATGACAGTAAATAGCGCCTCAAATCCATTCAGGGTGTTGCAATCTGTCATAGAAGGGAGATTAACACATTATTTGAAAAGAGAACACCAGCATCGAAGCTGCAGCATAAGTAACAAAAACCAAAACATCTTACCATCAGCAATGAGTTGACATTTGCTAATCGTTGACATTATAGATGTAATATTGGAAAAGCTTGTTGAGGAGCATTCACTTTCACAAGGTACTCTAATCCAAACATCAGCACTCAGCGGAGCAATTAGGGTAGTGTTACCTGATTCATCATCCTTGCCTAACATAATGGACAAAACTAGATCCCTTCCAAATAAATTTAAACAGTGAGTCGTTTTTGCAACATAATGCCATGAAACCATGTACTGGGGAGGAATGTCCTTTAGAACACCATCCGAAGCACAATTTTGGACAAAACTAGCATACAGCTGTGGAAGTTCTATCTTTAGAAAATGATGGTCATCTTGTTCAACTGGCAAAATTAAACTGCAATCCAAGATCTCAAACTTATATACAATCTGAGTCCCACGTTCAGTTTCAATGCCACTATGAACTTCATTCATTGCCTGCTCACCTAAATCCAAGCTCCAAGCAGGCAAGGAAAAATAACCAATTATGATGGCCAAATATTCGGGTGGCAAAATGCAGTAGACATGTTGAATACCAATGCTTACTTCAAGTTCAGAAGTCAATGAAAAAGCACTTCCTTTCCTAATACGGACATTTATCACAGGAGACAGATACGATAATGAAGGTCCCCAAAGAAACTCTCTGAAAGTTTTAGTCCACCATGGAGATGTGAGAATCAATCCTTCCGTGGAAAAAAGCAGATCCAGAGTATCCTCATAGAGTACAATTGAAGACTTGGAGGAGGGGAGTGAAACAGATCCAATAACAGAAGAAGAATCATGGAAATGAAATCTGACTTCAGAAAAATTAAAATCAATATTAAACACATTTGAATCCCAAAAACTTCCTGAGACAGGGACTGAATTTGCATCAAAGGAACTTTTACATTCTTTTTCCGAACTTTGTTTTGGACAATTGGGATCTTCATTCCTTAGCTTTAACAATTTCCTCCAGTCCTGACTGGCATAACGGAGTGAACACTCAAGACTACCAAAAGACCCAGTATTGATTATTGTAAGGAACGGGTAGCAATCCAAAGAAATGCCAGCAAGGTCAGAAGAGCCAGTGTCAAAGAAATTTGAGAATCCAAACTTGTTGAACTGAAAACCTGGCCTTTTGTTTTGACCTTTCACAGCAAGACCACTGAAGGAATCATCGCTAAAAAAAGAAGCAGCAGATGAAGTGATTCTGCTATAGAACCCAAACAACAGCCCAAATATATGCGGATTGCAATGGATTTCAGTATTATTAAGACCAATAGTACACTCCTGGAAACCTTGGCGAGCTCCATAATTTAAACAAAAGCATGATTCAGTGGTCTTACATTCATCATTGAAATCAAAGCCTTCATGGTCCACAGAGGTAGAATCAAATTGATTGCCAGATAAGCAAAGAATCTGGCTGTCACTTTCACCATTCAAGGGTGAAGTAAAAACTTTCAATGCTTTTGTACAGAGACAGAACTCTTGAAAATCTGCATGAGCATACCTTCAATTTTGTACAAGATAAGTATGAGTACAAAAAGTATGGATATAGTGTTCAAAGAGCCTGATACAATGACTCCAAATTATAAATTAAGCAGGCAAACAATATACCTAGTACTTAGTGCTTGAACTGAAAGTGTTAATACTGAGCTATTTTCTCCATCATTTTCCAGGTCAACACGCAAAGAAACAGAATGCAACTTTGCCGTAACAAAGAAACCAAAAACAGAAGTAGAAGGTAGAATCACTGTGGCTTCATCTGATCTACAACATTTCAGTTTCAGAAGCCTGGAACTTGACTGAAGAATCTGTTGATATCTGATGAATGCTAAAATTGTTTCATAAATTGATTTGCTAAAGTTTGCATGGATTGACGGTAGAATTATATAAACCTGCAACCGAAACACAAACATGAAAGCTGAAACGAAAGTAACCTATCTCACTGATCTGGAAAAACAATGCAGTTAATCAAATTTAAAAAAATTCACGTGATAAACCTTCACAAACTAATTATTGATCTCCAGTTAACTTCTCAGAAATCTAGCAGGGGGTAAAGAGCTTACTTTTGTACCAACTATGATTCCTTTTGTCAAGTACAAAGTAAGTGGGTTTAGACCAAACATAGCAAATGCTACAGTATAGTATAGGCTGATCATTGGATTGACGTACCCCTAATTGTTTCAGTATTGATTCATCAGAAATGATGCAAGACGCCAAAGTGATTGAAGCACTGAATTTGTCCAAGATAGTAATTGTTTGCGGATGCTGAGATATAAGTAACTTCAACTGCAGCATCCCGACCTGACTTTCAGTAATCAGTAATGAGGGCATATAAATCTCAGGAGAACAGGACAACTTACCTGAACATCATTTATTTTGACTTCAAAATAGTTGAAGAAATTTTCAACTTGGAAGCCCATTAGAACATTGTTGGCAGTATCTGACCTTGAAAACTGTTCCCTGATATGACATCCTTCACCAAAATTAGGAGTATCACACCTAGAAGTACAGAGAAGGGATTCCATTTTCAGTACCTGCCCAATAAATGAAGTCAAATCTATGAAATGTCTGCCGAGTAACAAAGGTTTTTTTTACAATTTCAAAAGCTAAAATCTATTTTCTCCGTGTAACATAGCAAACAACAATCATGATACCAAGTAAACTTATAAATATTTGGCACTTTCCACCAACTGATTTGTTCTGGGTATACAGGTTGGTGAACTTCGAATTGAATGATGTGGGGCATAAAGGAAGCAGGAAAAAATGCATGTCCCATTGATTAATGTTGCAATAAAGGTCAGATAAAGTTAAATGATAAAAAAGAAATCAGTACATAAGCCCTTGAACATTCATATTCTAGCTCAGGCCAACTCTGTTCTAGCTTATCCCAAGTCAAAGAGGCAGAGAGCTTGTCACAGTTAGAGAATAGACTGTTGCGTAGAGAAGATGAATTGTTGGTTTGTTGGAGAAGGCTTGAGGTTCTAAATTATTTCAGGCTCATCCCTGACTCCCTGACAATTTACAAATTTATAATTGACTAAATTCCAGAACCCAAATACAACATATGTCCATTTGCATGGATTGTTTCTCACTACCTAACACATTGCCTTTTTATTAGATACTTTATAACTTTCTATTTCATTTCTGGAAAAGTAGAGGGACTTTTTCCTATTATCGATCTTCTAATACAATAAAACCTTCTTTCAAAGTTAAACTAATAAAAATGTCATGAGAAAATTAGAAGACTGAAAACTATAAGCAGAATTTCTTGGTAAGATTATTAGCAACTTTGTCGATAAATTTCAATCAGTAAGAGTACTGAGAAGGAAATTATTACAGTAAGAGGATTGGCTTGTGATTATATACATAAGAGGACCCTAATTCTAGAACAGTATGCAGAATGGTAAAAACATTGGAACTCCAATTAGCAAGCCCAAAACCAAAACACTGCCTGCACTTAACTCATGGCCGCTCAATTTTTGCGATGATTGTAAAAGTCTCTAAACTTGGAAAGTTTTATGCAAGATAAAAATATCCAGTAAAATTGGTTGACTAAACAAAAAGTGTAGTCGTCATTGACGCTTTCAAAATTAAGCAATATAAAATCCAGTGAACAAGTTGTACAAACAAAGCGAGGAAAGTATTTGCATTCAAAGTTAGATGACATCTGAGGTGGTCCAGACACTAAATGAGTAGGAAGAATAATAAATCTTATTCAAACAACTGGATATGAATGTTAACATAAGTGCAAATGGTAATCATAGCAATAACACAGACATTAACCTCAGAAGAAGACCACTAACACAAAAAAGAAAAAGAAAGATCCATAAGAATGATAATAGAAAGAAATTACCAACACATATTGCTCTGAATCAACCTTTTCCCAACGAAATTTAACACTTATATCGCTGATTCTGACATCCCAGTAAAGCTTTCTGTGATTCGAGAAGATGTATCTGTAAAATTATTATGTGAAATTCTCAAATCAGAATTCATAGGACTACTAATTTGAGCAAAACTAATCAACATCAGAAGTGTCAAAGGAACTCACTCAGCTTTCGCCGATAGACGAGTTCTAGTATCTTCAAAGCCATTTAATGATGACAAAACCTGCTGAGGAATGGTGATAGCATTAAAAGTATGATCTAATGAAAAAAGGAATGATGAGAAGCAATATCTTTCTAACGGTTTTTCACATTTCTGAAAAGCTAGTTCATCAGCAAGATTTATACTGGGAATTGTTGTTGTTGATGTGGAAAATGTAATTCATGCATTTAATATTTTAACATAGTACCCTATACATTTCGGGCCAAAGTAAAGATATTTTTAGACATTTTCAATTGATTAATCCTATTCTCCCTCAAAAGATTTTCTTTATTATCATTTGCCACATCTGCATAATCTCTACTATCTCTTACATTTGAGGAGACTACTCAACCACCTTTTCATCAAAAGGGTCTTGAAATGAGTTGTTGACAAATTCTTTGTAGGATGTTATCCTAAAGCCACTTTGTTTTATCACCTCGAAATCACCTAAGCAAGCAATAGCCCAAACTATGAAATTTAAGAAAGAGTCCAGGTATGCTGTATATCATGGACAGACAAGAATTGATGATCAATATGATGTTGCCTGGGCTAAGTCTGCAGATGATTAAAGATGGTTTCACAAAAGAGCATGAAACAATATGTGTCTTCTAAATCTAGTCCTGGGTTAAATAGTGGGGATGAAACAAATTCTAAAAAATTTGGGATTGAAAAAGTTACTCCTATGGAGATGTGGTATAATAATCACGTACTTGTATATATTACCTCCAGTCTTGTGTTTCAGGAGCATAGACTGCACCAACCCAAACATATTAAGGTTGATTGTTATTTAATTAGAGAAAGAATCAATAGGAACTGTTTGTACTGATTCATGTTAGGATTGGGAAAAAAATTACTGATATTTTTACTTCATCACTCATGGGCTTAGAGCGAGTGCTTTCTGTAAAAGGATGGGTGTATTAGATACTCATACTCCCAACTTGAGGGAGAGTGTTGAGAGGTATGCTTAATATGTAGGCATATGTCCCATATAGGAAACATTCAACCTATTAACATACATTCTCAATTGTATATATGGATATATTTGGGTAAAAGCCTAAGGAAGAGTTTTGTGATTCTGTTTTTTAAAATTTACAGTTGGAATTCAAGTTTCTACCATATATTATTCAAAAACAATAAAGAAAGTTGAATTATTTCGTAAATATATCATTTGTAGGAATTGGGTGTGTTGAAACTAAAGAAAATCTAACATTTGCAAATGGGAATATTACTATATGTCCAAGATAAAAATATTTTTTTGTATCTCATGATGTGATATTTTAGTTATTAGTAATAATATTACATTATCTTATTATGGAATATTGTATCATCTTATTATGGAGAATTGTATTACCCTACTATTATAGATAGACTGAGTAAAAGTAATGAATAATAAAACTTAGAAACCTTTAAAGTCCTTGTATTCATAAAAGTCGACTTGACAACTAGAACATGTAAAAACCATTATGTATATTCTCCTTCCTTCTCCTTTATCACTCTTTTTATCTCTACTTTCTTATGAGCTATCAAAGCCAAATTCCAATTATGAGAACCTATCCTCTTCAAAACATCAATGCCCCATTGAGACATTGATACTCTTATCTTATCTTTTCATATGGTAGTCCATTGAGAGCCTCACTATCCTTCTTTAGTCTTTCCTTCCAATAGCCCAGGGCACCCATTGATAGCATCCTTATCTATATTTGTTTTTATCTTGACACCCCATTTAGAGCATCTTTACCCCTATTCTTATAAATTCTTTCAAAATAGAATCACTAAAAAATCTAGGAATCAGGCATAATAAAGCATGACAATAAAATCCAAAAATTGGGCTTTGCAATGAAAAACAATTGAACATAATAAGCATTACCCTATCATGTTGAAACTCAACCAACTTCAATATGGTGAAAAATTCCACAAAGTTTAGAAGAAAATTCATCTCGCAAGTAAGTTCAAGTGGTTGAATCGTTGCCTGCATCGAGTGCTATGATTCAGAAATGACAAGAAGAAAACTGTAAACAAAGAGGACCAGAAACAAAATAGTACCTTCACAGACAGTCCAACCTCTTGTTTGGAGGATACATCAACTTGAAGCTTGCAAGAGCTAAGACCATTTTCCTTGACATTTTTATCCATCAACGACTGTTAAAAGGCAAAGACATTTTAATGATTTGAAATTCCCTCTGGCAAAGTTCCAAATTATGTGAACTAAAACAGGGGGCTAACGTTATCCCAGACCAACTTCTTCCCATTTATCATATAAATGACTTGAAAGAGGAAAATGAGGGAGAGGAGATAAGCAAATCCCATAAACCGAAAAACAAAATGACAAAAACAATTTGAAACCAATCATTCAGAACTATAATCATAACACACATAGCTACCGTACAAGAAACAAACCTTTCTCATCTTTAGGATGGTAGCTCCATTAGACGGATCACGTATCTCTCCAGAATTAATAAAGCATATTAATGTTGCCAATTCTTCCCAGAGTTTGAAGTCACAAACCACATCTTCAAATACCAGGAGTGCAATCTTTTGCCCAGAAGAACTGAAACAAGAAAAAACCACCAATGATTTAGATGTAGAGTAGAAGACTACCAGACAGCAGCTACATTCTAGTCAATAAACTCAGACATACATTAGAAAGAGTCCACTTCCAGATGGAAAACAACTATATATGTGCTAGCTACTAAGTAATAATGATTACAAGCATAATTTATCAACTTGCAAATGTGAAGAAGTGTTTGATCAACTGGCACCAATATCCCAAACTCAAAACAAGAAAAATGACTTGAGAGGATCAGAAGATCAGAAAGCATACAGGCTTTCCAAGCTTATAGAAAGTTGGCTTATGCTAAACTTCATTGCAAAAGCAAACATCTTTTCATTTACATCAGCATCCCCAATGGATAAAATTGATGGATGGAACTCTGTTGCTTCATAAATATCCTGAATAAAGGATGAAAGCAAATCATTGATGACCATCAAATATATTGTAATTCACTTAATAACAGTTTACCATAAAGACTAGAAATCCACCTGTACGACTTCATCAGAGACGACACCAGAAAATTGACTAGAATCATTAGTTCCAACAGCACCAAGCATACCAAGGGAAAGCCAATTCAACCAACCACGCGATTTTCCATATGCAGGCTCATCTAGTGTCTTCTCTACCACAGCACTAGGACCACTAATCCCAAGATTCAAAGACGATGAGTTTGACAGAAGTTCCTGTAAATCAGTTACATATGTAAATTGTTGACAGCATGCATTTATATGTAAAAGTGATATTGAAGATGCTTAAAACTCTCATCTAGCACTAACAACCGAATTCCAATTCATCTACAGAAGTTTCAACGAAAAATTCCACCAAAAATAAAAGCAGCTAGTCGATGAAGGGAATTCGCAATGCACTAAAAGACCTGCACCCATTCTGGTATTAAGTTATACGCACCACTAGGAATTCCTGTGGATTCTAATTATAAAGAACAAGTGATTTTGCAATTTAATATCTAGTCCCGAATAGAATTTGAAACCAAATTGTAATGCATCTCATGGAGCTTAATAATGTAATTTAGTCAAACAGATCAAAGAACAGCCACACAATGCAGTAAAACCAAAGGGTGCATTTGATAAGTATATACCTCTAGTTCATGTTCAGCAGCAGATCTGTAGTTTAAGATATCTTCAACATCAGAGTCTTTCTCAATTTGCTCCAACTCCCGAAGAATATAATCATCAACTGACTGAAGACATGTTACATAACAAAATCAATGCCACCACGGATAGAAAGTAATAAATCTGTTTCCCCCAAACCAACAGCAATACAAGCAGGAAAATGGAATAAAGTGAGAAAATTGTCCTCTACAATTAAGCAAAAGAAGCAAAGATATCTTGTATTCGTAATACATTGGAAACGCTCTTAACTTCCACTCTTGTTGGCTATAATTATTTTAATAGCATGATCTAGCACCATCAATTTCCTTATCATAAACCAAGATACTCTATATTTTACAACCTACATTTAGATAAGCATTTTCTTTCTAGTTATTGAAACCCTCAGCATTTTCTTTCTAGTTATTGAAACCCTCATTGAGGTTTATGCATCCAAACTATTGATAAGAGGGCCATAGACCAATAGTATGGATATATGGCCGAGAAACAATTACCTGCTCATGTTGAAGAAATTCTAGCTTATTCTTGTACAACTCAATGTACTTCTGACGATAAATCCTGTAATTGGTCCCAGTAATAAAAGGGGAGATAAAAAGTTCAGTAGTTAAAGAAGAATGTGATCATGTGAAAAACTATTATATTCAAAATTAAAAAAAACTAAATATAGAGAAAATAAAAAAAAGTACATATGTAAAACATGGGCGCACATGCAGCAAAAGTATATCATAGAATTTCACCCTGTCCTGTGATTTGACATTTTCTCACCTTCTTTCTCACATTCCGTACTTATGAGTTAAACAGAAAATATTTGACAGACAGTGGGGGTGTGTTGCGACCTTGGGCTGAGCCTGTGAGGGTTGGGTATGCCGGACCCAAAGGGAAGTGCCGGGCCCTGGCAAAACCAGTAGGTCCGGGGTCGTAACAGGGTGAATCACTTTTGCTACTTCAAATTGACAGTAAGGAATAATCATTTTTCTTTTCTGGTACAATGGAAAGCATTAATAATTACAACTTCTTAACCCCATACATCTATCAGGATCTGAAGCCTGGATGATGAGGAAGTACTTCCATGCTAACCACTAGGCTTCGTAGTTTTACTTACCCATGTTTCTCCCATTCTTTTATTTTCTGGAAGCAGTTAATAAATTATCATAATTGTCACAAAACCCTTATGTCAAGTCTTAAGGAAGAAAATTTATCAAGCCAAATCCAAGTCACAATGTACATCTAAGATATAAACACACGTACAGTCGTTGTCCCAGATATCTCCACGAAGTTTTCTTCAGCTTCTGGCGAACATCTGAAAGGATAGATTCCTGTGCATAGTGCCACCATAACTTTTGCCAACCATTTTGTTTTCGTGTTAGAGGACAACCCCAGGGACGATACCTTCCGTACCTACATCAAACATTAACAGAGAAAATTGAATACAACTTTTGGGTTTGGATGTTGGCAGCACCTGGATATGCATATCATGATTATACACAAAAGCAAATGAGCAAATAATTTGATATTGATGAGGACTATTTTTCCCATAAATGCAACATAGGTTTTACTACTGTAGGTCAGCACAAAAACATATGATGCAACATCATAACAAGAAAGGGAAGAAAAGAAAACGAGTAGCAATCAAAGAATTAATAAAGTAAAATGGTTAAGATGCGTCTCCTTCATAAGTTGGCACTCCACATTGAAGACTGAAAAATCAGCACAAGAAACAAAACAAGTGAAACAAAATGTTGTGTAGACATCTGTTAGACAACAAACTTAGCAACAGTAGCTGATAAAATGAAGTTAAATCCATAACATCAGTTATAAAAGTTTTGGAAAAAAATTTTGGGTTTAATATATGATTAGTGCTAAGCTTCATCCGTAAACCTAAGCTTTCGAGTTCACTAGTTTCTTCACATGATATGTAGAAAAAATCCATGTACAGATCTATTAATAGTCTACTGGTATAAGCACATAACCAATCAAAGAAATGTTGAAAAGGTGATAGCAGTGAACTTACTTCTCTCGTAAGCGGCTTGTGCTTACATAATCAAATAGCATCAGAATTTTTTGCAATTGGACCTCATTTAGAAACACCTCCTAGGGGGAAAAAAAAGATACAAAGAACATAACAGTTTTAACACTATTTTACATTAAGTTATTAAACAAATGGCACTTGTGTATAACTAGTAACTGCCTCAAGTAAAAATTGAACCAACCAAGCCTGTCAACTCTGCTGCAATTGAGTACTGTGGCAAATCACCATCAAGTTTTCCTGTTCTGTTAAACTACAGAAGAAAGTCAAATTTTCACAATCTAAACCTTGTAAATAATAATCATATAATCTTAGACCATGTTGTTTTATCAAACATACACCATAGGAAAACTGCAATCAACATCCAATGACTTCTAGATTATATTTGTCCATCATGTTTGATAAGAAAAATAATTGAAGAGACAAGATATTGACCATAAGCCAACTAATACATACTATTGCTTGCAATAAACAAGATTCACATTAATGAGTAAACATACAATATGTTAACACCAAATATTTACCAGGAAATCCGAAGCGATAATACATGATTCCACAATGTTATGCATCTTAAATAACCAATGTTGTGTCAAAAGCAAACTCACATTAGAAACAACTTCCACATCTTGTTTAAGTAGACCCAATCCACAACCTAAGTAGAGAGCTAAGCATATAAAACAGAATTAACAAAAAGATCAAGGTCATACTCTAAGGTAAGTATTAAGGAGAGGAAGGAAAAACTAAAATGAAAACAGAAACCCATGACAAGAACACGTCATTTCTACCAAAAGCATCAATGCACTCTGAATTACATATTATGTACATGCCTACAAATATCTCATGAAGACAAACATCTTCAAACAAGACATTTCTACTGACTTTGAGACTTTTGAAGAAAGAGTATCATTTTCATTTCTCATACCACAAGTGACAAAGATGCATTAAACGGCAGCAATAAACGGTCAAATTTACTGCCATCAGATCTTGCAGTGCCCTGGGACTTATAGTCCATTGCATCACCAGAATTTGTTGATTCCAAAGGACCTTCACTTGCATTGCAATAAATTTCGAAACCTTCAATTTCTATTGTTTTATTCACTTGGTCCCCTCCAACAGATGAGCTGAAAAAAGATGTAATCATAAGCCACAAGTAATTGAAAATGTATGGTAAAAAGAAGTAGAGAGCTCATGAAAATAGAAAATTGTGTTGATAAGAAAAACATAACATAGACAGGTTCTAAACACAATGAAAGTTTTGCAAAGCCACACAAACAGAAACTATATTTATTCCCTAGAGTTCTTCTATCCTTACTACTCTGTCACTCTAATACCCAACTTCCCTAAGCAGCAAGAATGAAAATCTTCTCTCAGTCGGCTAGTAACTCTTTTACTTTATAATAGGTTAAGATACAAATACCATATGAAAATGCACAGAGTGGTATCACATGTACAGCCAAAAGGATTTCCTGATTTCCACGGCCCTAGTAGCTCTATTCTACATTTCAAGAGTAGGTTTTCCCTCTCTAACACTTTGTCAGATCCATATACAGGAACTACAAATATTATTTTCATTTTCCTTGTCTTAACCAACCATAAATATGTATGCCAAGTAGCCTCATGAAGGACACAATAAAATTATAATTTAAACATTCAAGCTCATGATAACAGCAACCTAAGGCACCAAGCAACTCATATAACCTATTAGTGGGTTGAACATCATAAAATAGTACAGCCAAATAATTCCAACTGCTTTCAGCCACCATGGATCAACTGAATACTCAGGTGCAACATCATATACTACAAGAAACAGCTAAACGTATATACCTATGAAATTGCAGAGTAATTGAAAAAGGAAGTAATGAATATCATATTTCCACTAATAAGAGTACATTTTGCATGTCAAAGTCAAACTGCTTGTGCATATTCCTCAACCATTTGTGATTCTTTATTATTGGTTCTTTGGGAAATTTATTGATTTTCCATTGCATGCAAGCCAACGCATGTGATTTATCAAAGGTAAACAGCAAGGGAATAACAGATGAAAAATTGACATTCCACAAAAAATGATTTTCCATAAGTAAACTTATGGCAGGCAGTCACAGTTCTCAACTCACACAACCAGAGAATAAGGGAAAGACAACATTAGCACAAGAATGTGAACTACAGTTAATAAAAGAGTTGACCTAAAAAATTTACCCAACCAGATTCTGCTTCATTGTTAAGCTTGAAAACTTCAAACCCAAAAGAAGCTGTGGCTGCAACAATCACAAGGAAAAATAACTACTTCTCATTCAACTGGACTGCTTCTCAAATGCAGGATTTACAACACAAACAAAAAAAGAAGTGAACCAATAATTTCAGTCTTTAAGGCAATAAACACAAACATGATGACAGGTTTAACTAATACAAAGTTATTGTATCAGTTAATAAACACAAACATGATGACAGGTTTAACTAATACGTTATTGTATCAGTTAATTATCAGTAATTGCAATCTTCAATTTCTTCTGGATTGAGTATTTTATGTATGTTACCACTATGGGTTTTTTTCCTTTGCTTTTACATTTTGAAGGTGGTTTTAGGAAGATATAAATCCTATGAAATTGTCAAATTTTCCTTGCAAGTAGCTCTCTAGGAAATGTTTAGCAAAAGAACCTTTAGAACCCTCTTCTTGATCAATAAAACTTGCCTTACCCAAATAAAGACAGAGAGATCTCGTGACTTAAAAATTTTCAGAACTACGCCAAATAGTAAAAGAGAACAGCAAGAAAACGACACTATGTTAGACTGCATATTGTACCGTGAACCACAAATCTTCAACACCGACAATTCTTCATCACCCTCCACCGTGCAATTCAGTAACTGCTCAGCTTCAATCATTAATATGCATGCTAGGTAGTGATAGTCAATGTTAACTTGAAAAGTATTTTTAAAAAGCACCATATTACACTCCACATCCTTCCATGAACACAAATCTCCAACATCAGTCACTTCATGATCCCCAAACTATGCAACTCAAACATGTTAAGCTGGAGTCTGCTTATTTTATACCTTGAGGAAACTTAAAATAAGCTACAAAACCCCTAAATCTCTTAATAGAACATGAAATGTAACACAGGCTGTATTTGCAACCAAAGTAATCAGCAGAAAATCTTTTAACAAAAATCAATCATTAGTCTTGTGTAATTCAAAATCCAACCTAATTTCCAAAGTCCAAACAACAAACCATATGTTTCAACAAATATAATATTCCAATTATTACTATGGACTTATTTGGTCCAATAAATCTTTTAGTTCGAATAGCAAGCCTTGAAAGTGATGAAATTGTGGTCACTAGTATTCCATTCTGTTACAAAATATAGTAGTTAAGTAATTATAGGGATTATATAGTTAATGTAAACAACATAATCACAGGGATTTTAGCATGATTATAGGGATTATTTTCCTAGTTTCCTATGTATTCCTGTATCTGTGGTATTATTATAAGTTGAATACAGAAAACTTATTCTTCTCATTCTTCTCACTCTTCTCACATTCCATCATTGTGAATATGAGAAGTAATCAAGCAAAAAGAAATGCAAAATGGAATAGTGCAGCAGTGACAAATTTCTGCCATAAAATTATAAAACAGGTAGATGAACAAAGGAAATTGAGCTTACCGAATCAATCTGCACTTCGCTATATCGCACATGCAAATTTTTTATAGACACCATGATAATGTCAAAGGCCTAAAAGCAAAATAACAAATCACAAAATTTATCAGAATGATACCAAAAAAAAATCAACAATAGATTTCTCTAGAAACCAAACAATACAACAAAATCTACTAGTACTTTAGCAAAGAACAAATACTGAATCAGAAGAGAATAAGTGAAAGGATTATTGCTTAAGCCATCCATGCTACCAAGATATTATCACTAGTAGATATGGCATTACCTTAGCAGCAATGAAAGAGAAAAAAGACTTTCCCTTGTTATTCTCTGCAGGGAACAACAAAACTGTAAGTAGCACCATGCTAAAATAAATACTAAGCATGAGAGTATACATACTAGAGGCAGTAGGCGATGCATAATTATGATAATGGGACTGGTAAAGATGGTAGAAGCTCCTCTAATTTCTTTAGTTTGTTTAGAATTTCCATCCAAACTGCAAGGCCTATGAACTGAAAGTAGCCATATTGTGATAATGGGCAGAATGCCACGTAATGGATGGATCTTTTATAGAATGTATTCTCATGGAATAGAGGAATTAATGTAATGAGAATTATTTTACAGCAATTGTAAAATTTCTAGTGAATGTAAATCCCATCACAGCGTAATTGTTATGAAGAATCAAACAACAGTATGAATGAAGTAATCTAATCACCGGAATATTTTTGTGCTACATTATATCTAACATCATCCAAGTTTCAATTATTTAAAGTAGCCTACCACAAACACGTTTTGACAATTTTGCAAGCTCTGCAGCAGCAAGTTGAGCCTTCTTGCCATCAAGTTCTCTTCTTTCAATTGCATCCAAGCTCCACTGCCAAGGTAGGAATAAATGACAAAGCATTAGGAGTTGAGATTCATATTACATCTCCTTCTACCCCTCACAAATTATTTGTGCAAATTTCTATAAATGCATGAATGTAAATACATAGCATAGAGATAGAATTTTATTGGAACAACAAATAGGAAATGCATTTAAGTTTTGTGGTTACATCTTGATCATCTCGCTGGGATACACAAATGAATACATCTTTGATAGAAATAGTGACTAGTTGGTCATGAGATTCTCGACCAATCCTTTTCCATGAAACTTTGAGGCTTAATCGACCAACTCGACCTGATGAGCAAACAAAATTCAACAGCAATGAGCATGTCAGAAATCCCAAAGAGGGAAACAAGAGAGGAGGAAAAAGAAAACAGTCTGAAAAGGACAAACAAAAAGGTGCTTGAGCTATATACCCTGTTTTACAGCAAATGGCAACTGTAGATAGTCAAAAGCGTCAGGAATTAGCTCTGCATTCTCCAGTAATACTATTTCTTCTGAAAAAAAAAACAAAGATGAAGCATTTAATAGGGTTAACTCATAACAATCTAAACAGAGAATTTAACACATTTAAAGAACAAAAAGCATGGAAATTTATCACAAGAGTGTTAATTTGATGGCAATTATGGGCAGTTCACAGCTTGTAAAATGAAGTTAAAGAAATAGAGAGGTAGAGAAAGACAGATTGATTACCATTCCATATGTCGAGCCTGAGTTTATCTTTCTGGAAATTTTTGACGAAGCGACCCAGATACCCAACCAGCACTCGATGGACAAGCCCTTCAAACATTCCGTTTTCATTTAACTTTTTTTTCTTATAATTCACCTCCTAACACTTTACTCGGTGAGTATTACCCACTTATCCTCAGCTTCCTTCATTCCTAACAAGCATAGGTACATCAAAGTTGAGTAAGTGTAAGTAAATCGAATAAAAGAAGATATATACAGAGAGAAATAACATTCAACAGACAGAAAAACGTGACAAAAGCATCTCAAAAGAGCTTCCAAAATCAAAAACCAATGCTAACATGAAAGGAAATGAAAGACAGGAGACATACAACATTGACATATGGTGTCACTTTGCTTTTACTCCGGCGAACTGAGTAGTTTATTTCAATTTTGGGGTTCGAATAAAATTAAATATCAGTAGTGAATGGGCCTTAATTTTGTTATGGTTTTGTCAAGGGCCCGGGATTTGATTTCGGGGACCAAGAGTGCAAATAAGATTTTAAAAAGGGCGTTGTTCGAGGGAACGAGGTAAAGCGATTTACGTGGACCAAATAAGCATCCTGGTGGCGGCAGAGAGTATATAGGCGTTTATTTACTGCTTTCCGTAGAACATGACTAATCCTAGCCCTAACTGAGTTATCACTAAAAATTTTTAGTCTCAGATAACTATGCCCCTGCTTACTTATCTGAGACTAAAAATTTGTGTTCTTGCAGCAAAAGAGGAGCAGACTAAACCATCAAAATTAGAAAGGCGTTAGGCTTCTTTACATAATTGTCATATATCACTAAGATCATCGGAGGGTCTTTGCTTTCTCAACAAACTGACGCTATGTTTAAATTATCTTATTCAATTGATACAATTTTATTTCTGTTTAATTTATTTGCAATCATTATTACTCTTCTTATAATTAACTTTATTATATGTTCATCTAATTGATTTTGATCATTATCTCAATATCTGTTAATCTTATTTATTTATTTATCTTGACTATCTATGGAGAAAATTATTCGATCTAGATATAGTAAATTATGTAGTTACAGACACTACCGACACTATATATATCTATATGGAAGAAGATATTGATTCAGAAACTAATTTAGAATCAGATAGTGATATAAAAACTACCAGATCCGATGAAGAAAAAGACGAACCTCTAAGTGAAAGTGAAATTGATAGATATAATCCCTTTGACTATCAAGAAGACGAATATGACTCTATATTTTATACAATAGATCTATGAATACTAATTGTCCTATTTGTTTTTTCTGTAGAGAACAATTAATTAACACAGAAGATATAATAGCTACAATAAATGATAAAATCATCTATTATGATGAACGACTTAATTATCTACGATTTACCGAAGTAAATAGAAGAGCCTTTATAGACCTTATTATCAAGCTATAGATATATTCAGACAATTACTTCTACTCTACACAACTTTATTAACTTCTTTAGAAACTAGTTACGATAGGCATCTTGATTATCATAGTAGCTCCTAATATGTCTTCAACAATTTTAGATGTAGATACATTAGAATTATCTGAAGTATTAGGAACTTTCTAAGTTAACCCATTAATAGAAAATGATAAGAAAAAGTGAATAGCAAAAACTCAATTAAATCTTAAAACCGGTCAAGATATACATAAACAATCAATTTTTCGAAATTTACTCACTCGAGAAAATATTATTTATTTTGGAAAAATGATTTATGAAACACCAGATCGAATTGATCAATGTAATGGTCACATACGAATTAATTTAATTGATCAAGATCAAATTACTAAACAATTATTAAAAATTCCCGAAACACGCAGGCATAAAATAGGATATATTCATCTTTCAATTATACAAATTTTGTTAAAATCAACGTTTCAAGAAGGAATTGATTCACCAATTAGAATTGTTATTTTAGATGAAAGAATGACCGAACTCAACAATCAAATTTTAGGAATAATGAATGGTAATTTAGCCTATGGGAAAATAAAATTTAATACAAGATTAAAATTAGGTATTCCACTCATATCTCAAGAATTAAATAGAACTATAAACGTAGCATACAAATTTTATAAAGAAAATTTGATGACTGAAGGACAATATCCATTTTCTATAACTTATCAAATAAGTTACGCTTTAACTAATTCTCACCATAGTATCGAATTTAAAAATACAGAACAGATATATTTAGATCATTTATTTACAGAAGTAGCAAAAGTAGGAACTAAATTTCAGCAAAAACTTACCCCCTTACCAGCTATCCAATATCCCATTTTAACATAATTACCTAGGAGACATTCTTTTTCTCATCCATCATCTTCAAATACTCCATTATTAATTAGATCAAATTATTTCGCTATTCCAAGATCTCAAGAAGTTGATAATTCAGCAAATATTCGAATTACCCAACCTACAACCGAATATAATCAAAGGCAATTAAAAAATATTCAAAATCAAGTTTCTGATATTTCAAAATATATACATGAAAAATTATGAGTCTCACTCAAGAACTTTCCGAAATCACAAAACAGCAACATCAGTTAAAAAATCAATTAGAACAATGTATACAATTACAATTAGATATAGTGCAAGAAATAAGAAAAATAAATATTGCCATAAAACAATTGGAAAAAACGAACGGGGACCGCAAAGTGGTATCAGAGACATCCCGATTGTATAAATTAACAAAAGCATGCAAACGAATGTAAATCCATGTACTTTTTGTCAATTAGTATCTAGCGCAAAAACCTATTTACAAAATGAACAAACTCTCTTTTATGAACAATTTATGGAAGAGTTAGATAGAATGATACATCTCCAGGAACAACTTGAAATGTTGGTCCGTGTTTTGCGTGTTGGGCTCGTGTTTTGCGCACTCGTCGGGCTTCCCCCGGGTGCTTCAAGGTTGCACGCGACCCACACTAATCAGTATTGTCCTCTTTGGTCATGGGTGGAATTCACGATTCGAACCCATGACCTCAAGGTTTTGTTCCACTTTAAGTGGACGCCTCTCACCATTGAGCCAATTGTGGGGGTCGCGTGCAACCTTGAAGTGTGGGTCGCGTGCAACCTTGAAGCACCCGGGGGAAGCCCGGCGAGTGCGCAAAACACGGGCCCAACACTCAAAACACGGACCCAACATCCACATAATCAGAGAAAATACTTACCATACACCTTTAGAACGTGGCAGGTGCGTTATATTGTCCATATGACATTCTTCGATACGCAAAGGTGCCAAAAGGACATGTGAAAGTTGTTTTGTCTTAGTCCTCTAGTGCAACAGAAATTTGATGATAACCTGAATAACCATCTAAACAACAATAATGAGGTTCCCTGTAAGTTTTTCAAGCATTTGGTCAATAAAAGGAAGTGAAAATGATCTTTACGAGTAACAGAATTTAACTTCCTATAATATATACAAACCCTCCACCCATTTTGCACACGGGTGAGCACCAACTCGCCTGAAGTATTCTCCACTATGGTTACTCCAGCTTTCTTAGGAACCACTTATACTGGACTTACCCATTTACTGTCTGAAATTGGATAGATTATTCCAACATCGAGGAGCTTCAAAATCTCCTTCTTGACTACCTCCATCATTGGTGGGTTCAATCTTCGGTGCGTCTGTCTTATTTCCTTAGCTCCATCTTCTAATAAAATTCGGTCCATACAAATTGATGGGCTAATCCCTTTCAAATCAGCCACAATCCATCCAAAAGTATCTTTGTAATTTTTCAACATACCCAATAATTGTGTTTCCTGCAAAGATGTTAGTCTGCTAGAAATAATAACAGGAAGAGTTTCATGCTCACCTAAATACACATATTTCAAGTTACCTGAAAGAGCATTCAACTCCAATTTTGGTGGTTGTATAAGAGATGACAACAACTTCGAATTTTTTCTAGTTAGCTCCAAAAAACATACCTGTTCCTCCAAGGATTTGTTTCGCTTTAAAATCTGGATAGTGGTATCCAGCTCCTTAGGAATGGCAAGACAATTGGCTAGTGTTTTTCCTTCCTGAATATCCAATCTATTTTCCAATGCAGTCCATAATTTATCTGGTCCATCCAAACGAAATGTTTCCTGTACTAAAGTATCAAGAAAACTCACAAAAAAAGGATTGATCATCATTAGGAAATTTCATGGCATCATAAATATTGAACTTAACTACATGACCATCAAACTCCATAGTTAAAGACCAATCATAACATCAATTTTTGATCTAGAAGTTTTCAAAAATGGTCTTCCTAATAAAATTGGGACTGAAGTGGATGAATCTTCATTACCAATCTGTAAGACATAAAAATCAACAGGAAAAATCATGTTGTCAACTTAAACTAGGACATCCTCAAGAACACCCTTAGGATAGGCACTAGATCTATCAGCAAGTTGGATTATGACACCAGTTTCTTTCAAAGGCCCCATATTCAAAGATTCATAAATATATTGAGTCATAACATTAATCGACACTCCTAAATCCAACAATGCTTTCTCAATTTTTAGATTACCTATTTTACAAGGGATTGTGAACATACCTAGATCCGGACACATAGGAGGTAACTTCTTTTGAAGCACAGCATAAACATTCTCACCCAATTGTAGCTTTTCATTGCCACTTAACTTTCTCTTTGAGGTATATAATTCCTTAAGAAATTTAGCATAACGAGGAATTTGTTTAATAGCATCAAGCAAAGGAATATTGACCTGTACCTTGCAAAAAATTTTCAAAAGTTCTTTCTCTTGCTTCTCCTTCTTCTGCTTGGTAAAAAGACTTGGAAAAGGAGGTTGTACACTAAAATTAGGTGTGACAATGCAAGAATCACCCTCCTTTTTCTTTTGTGACTGCTTTGGAACTTCTTTCTTTACTTCTTCTTCAACCTCTCGCTTAGAAACCTTTGGGGTAGGTTTCTTTAACTCTATACCACTTCGAAGTGTGATAACACAAGAACTCTTCTTTGGATTCACCTCACGTTGAGAGGGGAGCTTTCTTCAATTTTGTGCCTCCAACCTATTAATGGCAATCGCCATTTAACTTATTTGAGTCTCAAGGTTTTGTATGCTAGCTTGCGTATCTTGCTGAAATTTCTTGGTATTCTGTTGAAAGTTCAAAATATTCATGGCCAATGTCTTGACTATGTCCTCCAAGGAATTATTTTCAATAGAACTTTGTCCCATTTGTTGTTGTTGTCTAAGCATATAAGACTGTTTATATGGTTGAAAATTATAACTTACTTATTGTCCCTGATTGTTGCCATACTGGAGGTTTGGATGGTCTCGCCAACCTGGATTATATGTATTTGAAAATGGGTCATACTTCCTTTGAGGTTTTCACAAATAACCACCCATTGCCTTAGCTTCTTCAACTTGGTCTTCTTGTAGAGTGAGACACATATATGTGGGATGGCCAACCATAGAACAAATACCACAAGTCTTAACTTCCTCTTTCCTAGATACAGCAAGTTGACGTACCAAAGAAGTCAAATCATCTAATCTTCTTTCTAACGACGAAACTCCCATATCATTAAGATGTTTTAATCCATAATCATTATGAGCTTCAAATTGTTGAGAGTTGGAAGCCATAGTCGAGATCAAATCCCATGCAGCTACTGGTGTTTTATCAACTAGTGCTCCTCCACTTGCAGCATCTATCATACTCCTCTCAGTAGGTAAAAAGACCTTCATAAAAATATTGAATCAATAGTTGCTTGCTGATTTGATGATGGGGGTAGTTTACACAAAGCTTCTTAAATCTCTCCCAATATTCATATAATGACTCCTTAGTTTTTTATCGGATGTCACATATTTCTTTTCTAATAATGGCGGCCTTAGAAGCTGGGAAAAACTTCTCTAGAAATAACTTCTTCATCTCTACCCATGTTCTAATACTTCCAGCAGGTAAATAATATAACCAATCTTGGGCATCGTCCTTCAAAGAAAAGGGCAAAATCCTCAACTTTATTTGCTCTTCGGTGACATTAGTACGCTTCATCCCCATACAAACAACATCAAACTCCTTCAAGTGCTTATAAGGATCTTCTCCCAATGTGCCTTAAAAAGTGGGTAACAAGTGAATCAGTCCCTACTTCAACTCAAAAGTGTTATTATCACCCAAATTCGGAAAATTAATACAATGAGGTTATTGGTCCTCAGTTGGAGCAGCTAGTTGGCGTAAAGTGCGATTTGCATCCATGCTCCTTTCCATTTGTTATTCTTCTCTCAGTACTTGTTGTCTTTCTTTTGTCTGCTTTCTTAATCCCTTTGTTGTTTTCTTAATTTCAGGATTGTACTGCAAATTTTCATATTGATTCGAACATGTAACGTACATAAACAGTCAAAAGTTTCCCGGCAACGGTGCTAAAATTTGGCAACTATTGTCACCTGCAACCTAATATAAAAAGAGACCAACTTCTTGCAACACAAATTAATGTAGTAGTGGAAAGTAGGGATCGTTCCCACGAGGAATTCAGACATTAGTAGTTATGCAATAAAAGTGCGGTTTTTAATTGTGAATTAAACAGAATTTAATTGGAATACGAAATCGAAAAATAACTAATAGTAAAACAATAAGAATCTAACAATCAATAGGAACAAATATTGGTTTTCAGTCTCCTTTATTATTGAACTTGCGTTGATCATCGACACTAAAAATAATCAATTTATTAGTTAAGCCTTCTTCGTGGTAAATTTCTTTACCTATTTTCTCTTATGTTTAGTTAATCAAAACATGTATTCAAATTAACCATTATTAATCAATAACCTGGATACGATCTCATATTTAATTAATTGATAGCTTTATGAATCAAGAAAATCGACGAACTAGACAACATACATATGATGTATATTTAGCCTAGATAACTATTTTTCCTAGAATCATATCCCTAACGTAGTAGACAAAAATCCTAGTTGCGACTTTTGATTAAAAGAATTGAACGTCAACCTATTTAATATAGCAATTGATTAAATAAAATCACAAAATAATTGCGCACCTGGCTATAAAATCAAACAATCAAATAATAACCCAGAAAAATAATTAATACTTGACTAATAAATCTTTTCAAATAAAGAAAGAAAGTCTCACAATATTCATGGCTCAATAACTAGGATTCCGTAAACCAAGAAATAAGAGTTTAGTTACCCAACATCACAATTTTTCCTAACTATTTGGGACTATCATGGGCGTTGCTGTGGCTTGATTTTTATTTAGAGCTGTCACGGGCGTTGTTCTTCAGTTTCTACTGCCAGCCCTCTTCTCTTCACCTTTCGCTACTGTAGCTGATGGGATGAATAAAGATTAGTGGCCACCTAACTATTCACGCCTCACTTGAAACCCTCCTACCAAATGTCTACGTTTTAGGCCGAGTGGTTTTATGAATTAATTCTTGGTCCACTGGTACTGTTGATATGTGGTTAATTGTTGATATTTTTATTTATTTTCACTTAGCGATTATTGATACAAAAATGATTAAAATACTCACTTTAATTCATATTTGATTTTAGGTATAATTTGAAAGTAAAGAAGCTAAAGTGAGTTAGAAGTATCATATATGGGTCATTTTCTGAGTATTTATTTTACTTGTCTTATTGAAGAAGAAGAAAATTAAAAGACAAGAAAAAATGGAGCAAGACAAAGAAAATCAACAAATTTATGAAGTGGAGTTACAATAGCTGGAGGCACGTCAAAAGCGTCAGTGCAAGAATGTTTTAATTGGCGCATCAAGGAGGAACGAAGGAAAAGAATCAATGAGCTACAGACAATCAACGCAATTAGCAACAGACAAATAAATCAAGATGCAACACGTGACAGACGCCAGACGAAGAGCAAAAATTGATAGAGAGATGTGAGACACGTGGAGAAGCATGAGTGGAGACACAAGCAAATTAAATCAAGCAGGCTTTGAAGGCAAAAACGGAACTGAAGCGTCAATTAATCAAGGAGAATATACAACAAATTAACGGTGACGCACAAGCAAAACGCAGAGGATGCTACAAGCCAGCCAAGAGGCTGGCAACACGTGGAGCAAAATTAGATCAACGGCAACAAATTAATCATGCAAGCATCACACAGAACCAGAGGAGACACGCAAATCAGAGACATAAAATCAAAGGAACGAAAGATGGTCGTGAACAGACATTTGGAAGCTTTAAAATGAGTTTTAATTGTCTAATCGGTTCATGAGGCAGAGGGACATGACACGCGGCATGTGCTGGAGCTAAGGGTTTTAAGGCAGAAAAAAGTCTAGCAACAGTAGAAGGAACAACCAACCAGCAGAATAGCGGCGCAAGAAGGATAGGGCGATGGCTTGAAGCGCCGGCGTGTGACGTGAGGCACTGGTGTGCTGCGGCTCGGTGAAGGCTGAGTCTTCGGCTGGGTTGGAGAGCAGGTTTGGCTGGTGCGGCTTGAAGGACAAGGAACAGTGGACGGAATAGGAGCAATAGTGACAGTGAGCAGAAGACTGGAGAGGTGTGACCAGTGAACGGTTCTTAAAACTCCAACATTAATTCGTCCAATTATGAACAGTGCAATGCTACAGTAAATAGTGAGCAATCAAATAGAGGTTTTTGTTGAGGATTTAATGGGAGTCGAAGCTATTTGTCGAAAAATACCTATGAAGGGCTAAACATCCCGACGCCGGTTCGGAGGTAATATCGACGCCGACGACCCGGATTAAGTATTTTTTAGTTAGTTTGTTGTTTCTTTCTCTCATTAGAAATTGATTGTGTTATCCGATTTTAATTAATTTGGATATTGTGTATGGATAATCGAATTTTCGTTATTATTCGGTTATTTGTGTATGGACCTATTGGGTATTGTGATTGGTGATTTTAATGCGTTCATTGGATTGTTAATTGCAAAACCCATCGCTAGAATTTCAATACAATCCGTAATTGTTATGTTGAAATTCATTTGTAGCGACTAATGATTCGTAATCATTAGGGATAACACGACCTAAGTTAACTGATGCATCGTATGTAGTTATTGCCTTGATTAATCGGTTTTCCTAATTCGTAATGCTACTGCTTAATTAAATCTAGAGATCGTATCC
>JAOTAZ010000001.1:28175814-28188631 GCA_025629785.1 Erythroxylum oxycarpum | reverse complement strand
TATTCTGAAACAGAAAGCTCACCTTGTTTTGTGCCATGAATCTTATTACGGAGTTCAAAAATCCGAGCATCATTTCCTACTCGAGAATAGGTATTTTTTGCAGCTTTCCATATTTTCTCCGCAGTATCAAGCAGTAAATATTGTCTAGAGATTTTAGGATCCATAGAATTAATAAGCCAAGACATAACTAAAGAATTATCAGAATCCCATTGACTAAAATATGGATCATTAACCATTGGTGGCTTCTTATCTCCATTAATGTATCCCTGCATCCTTCTAGCCTTAATAAATAGTAAACATGATCTAGACCAAGCTAAATAAGTACCACAGCCATCCAGTTTAATAGGGCTGATTTGAATATAGGGACTGTCACTAATGACGTGAGGTTTATCCCCTTCAGTTTGCTGCTTAACGTCTGCCATGATGCTAGAATGACTGAAGAATAGGCAGAGATCAGATCAAGAAGAAATCTAGAACCTGTTCAGAAGAACCCAAAAAATCCACGTCGTCGGAAGTGACCGGAGATTGGCTGGTCGGAGTCGCAAAAGGCCGGAGATTGGATCTGGGCGAAAAAACGAGTCGGACGGTGGCCGGAGACGGTGGCACGCGCCCCACGCGCCGGCGAGTGAACAGTGTGACCGAAGGTTCAGGCGGCGCGTGACACCACGCGCGATGTCGGACGGCGGTGAAACTCCGGTAGCTGGCCGAACTTGGCCCTGGCGTTCTTCTGGTGTGGGTGGTGTCGAGAGAGAAGGGGGAAAACTCAACCCCTTAGTTGGACAGAATTGAAAAACCGTAGATGCGGGAGAGAGAAAACTCAATCTCCGAAATAGGCATCCAGCTCTGATACCATGAAGAATTTCATTCTATATTGTGAATATATAGGAAAAACTATCCTAATTAAGGAAGGACTAATTAAGGAAGAATAATAATGGTAGAATCCTAATTATATACATTCCATATCTGTATACATTCCATATTTGTCAACAATAGTAAATACTAGTGAATTTAAGATTATTAATATCCTATTAAATTGTATATATAATAGGTTTTTTTTGGTGTTTCAGGTTCAGGTTTAAACCTAAACTTATAAATCAAGTTCAGTTCGGTTAACTACTATAGGTGCGGTTTAGGTTCGATTAACCTAGAACCGTAAGTTAGAAACCTAAACCTGAACCATAAACCTGATTTTTCAGGTTCGGTTCAAACCGAACCTGAACTCAGGTTTGGTTAACCTTATTTATAGGTTCGGTTTATGCGGTTTAGGTCCAGTTTACAGGTTCGCGGGTTTTCTTGAACACCCCTAGCTAATAGGATCGCTTCGATTAAAACAGAAACAGGAGAGATATTATACGAGCAAGCTGAAATTGCTTAAGATGCATTGAAACAATTCTAAAAGATCCTAAGATCAGAGGGGAATACTAGCTCTTCCAGGGAAAGATCTCAAGAAGTTTGTTACAGCTAAAATTCCTGAATATCAAGTGGATCTTTTAATCAGGCAGGTCGCAAATCAAGAGATAGAAGAAGTAGTATTTAAAATGAATGGTTCGAAGGCTCCTGGACCCGATGGCCTCAATGGACTCTTCTATTAGAAAACCTGGAATACTACAAGAATTATCATGAAAGAAGCAGTACATGAAATTTTCAAAAATTGTGTAATCCTTAAAGAGATCAACAAGACTTCCTTATGCTTTATCCCAAAAACTCACAACTCTACTACATGGAGTGATTCTAGGCTTATCTCATGCACTAATTTCAGCAACAAGATTATCGCTAAAATATTAGCCAACAGACTGAAATATGTGTTGCACTACCTCATCAGTGAAAATCAAAGAGCATTCTTAACCAAGCGGAATATTAGGGACAATATCCTAATTTTGCAGGAACTTTTGAAGGGATATACAAGAGGAAAATTCCCTCAAAATTGTACATTAAAAGTTGACCTCTAGAAGGCATTTGATAGTGTTAGTTGGGGCTTTTTACTGCAGATTATGGAAGTTATGGTTTTCCCTCATATGTTTATCAATTGGATAAAAGAATGTATTTCTATATTTTCTTTTAGGATCATGATTAATGGCAGCCCCCCTGAATTGCTCAAAGGCAAAGGGGACTTAGGCAAGGGAATCATTTTTCCCCTTACCGATTTCTATTATGTATAGAGACTTTTACCTTCATACTGAAATACAAGATCTCATCGACTCCACACTTCAAGTTCCATACCAAGTGTAAGTTGCTTTCATTAACCGACCTATGTTTTGCAAATGACCTAATCTTATTTTATAAGGCTGATATTCCCTCAATTACTGTGCTAATGAATATCTTATAAAGTTTTAATGAGATGTCAGGATTAAGTATCCATTTTCAAAAGAGTTTCTTCATCTTATTGAAGATTGTTGCACACCTAGCTAACGTTATTTCTCTTATCATTGGAATGGATAATCAAGAGCCTCCTATCACTTATTTAGGCATCCTTATCTCATCGAGAAGACTTGGATTTAGGGAGTGCCTACCCCTTATTGAGAGGAAACAAAGGAGATTAAATTCATATACTGACAAAACGTTATCCTATGGTGGCAAACTTCAGCTTCTGAAATCGGTCATTACGTCTATGAATACTTATTGGTGTTCTCACATTTTTCTTTCCAAAGGACTAATCAAAACTATGGAGTAAGGGGAAAGGAGAAATAGGGATACCTAAGGTCAGTTGGATTCAAATTTGTGAACCTAAAACAAGTGGAGGGTTGGGCTTGGAATCTATTGGCTGAAGCAACAAATGCTTATTGTTGAAAAGATTGTTGAGAATTTTAAGCGAGAAGGAATGGGTGTATACCTATATATTAAGTACTTGGTTAAAGAACTATGAGAGACTGTCCTTAGGTCTGAATGCCCATAGAATACCACCCCTTGAAGAAGTACATCATCATATTACTTGTACAATAGGGAAAGGGGGTAGAATTTCTTTATGGTATGACAATTGGACAGGTCAGGGAGCTCTAATTCATCACCCGAATGCTAGGGATACTCTGGATAGATTCTCAAAAAAAGTTAAAGTCCAAGAGTTAGTTGCAAATGGCAACTGGGTTCTTTCCCAATACGAGATTAGATCTCTGTTGATACCACAATATCGATACAATGAAGGAGGGGATACATATTTTTCGAATGGGCTAGTAGTAATGGATATAACAAATAGGCAAGCAAAATACTGAAGTATGGCCAAAACCCTACAGTTGGATGGGGTAAATTGATTTGGAGAAACTCTATCAAGCCAAACACCAGTTTACTAAGCTGGTTAGCCATGAAGGACAGACTAAGCACTATGACTAGATTAAAATTCATCTCCTCCCCTAAAAGATGTATCCTATGCAACCAAAATGAAGAAGACATGGATTGTCTTTTTTTCAACTGCGAGTTTTCTAATAGAGTTTGGAGACAAATCGCATCCCTATGTACACTCAGTAACAATCACACTAATCTGAATGACATTATCCTGGAGATACTATGGAGCCGTGAACTCAAACAAGATAAGGAAGTTTACATAGTAGCTTTTACAACATGCATTCAGGAGATATGGCAAGAGAGGAATATCAGAAGATTGCGGAAAAGGAAAGAGGGTTAGTTGCCCTCTCGGAAACCATCTCTAATAATATTAGAGAACAACTAGTTATTAACCAATTGGAGGAGAAATACAGCAGGAGCCTAGCCACTTCATGGAGACTTTAACCATAGTCCAATATTACCTAGTATAAAAGGCAGAAAATCTCTACTCCCTAATCTAGCCAAATAACACACACACAACAGTTATGAAGAAGTCTAAAATCAAAGTCATACCTTATAGAGTACCTCCTCCATGAGATCCTTACGTCAGATCCCTCGCGAGTGCTGAAAATGTGTAGTTGGGAGATGCGAGTTTGTAGCCGGAGCCCAAACATGTAGGAAGACCTTTTCGAGTATTCATAAGAAGAAAAAATGAGTGAAGACGAAAAGAGAAGACATAGTTACTACGATCAAGCTAGAAAAAGCTTACCTCTATAACTATCTAGAGACGATCACGAAGGAGACTTGGAGCCCTAATTCGGAAACGTCTCGTGATACCTCGAAAGATGAATTTTGCTCTCATTTTAGGAACATTCGAGAATACTTGAGAAAGTTTTGTACACCGTGAGTGTATTAAGTTTAGGATACTGTATTGTGTATGTTATGATATCCTTTTATAGTTGTACTAAATCTCTTTCATTTTAATTCAATTTAATATTTAAAAAAATAGAAAAAAGAGTTTAAGCATGACTTTAAATCCGATCAAAATGATAAGACTACATTCCCACCTAATTACCATGCCCATTGACAACCCTAATTTAGGGTTGGATTAGTGACGGAGAAATCTAGCTTCGAGGTATCAGCCAATTCCGTCAATATATTTTTATTCTCAGGACGGAAGGATCGGTACATTCTTCCTTAAAAACTAAGCACACAACTCGTGAAGGACCGAACCCGAAGCTAATAGGCCGAAACAGGCATAATGCATATCCATTATCCAATCTTGAAGTGTCTTTTTGTGCATGCGTGGTATTCCATATACAAAAGGACACACTCTTTCTCATCTGTCATCTCAGTCTCCTAAATCCTCTCGCTGTGGCCGTAGTGCTCTCCCCTAGATTTCCTTCCTCTTCCTCTCACAATCATCACCATCACCCTCACCCTCTCCCTCACCTTCACCTTCACCGTCACTCTCATTCTCTTCCCTCCTCCTCTCTGTCCATTTGATTGCTTTCTTTTGTTCTCTTTTGGGTCGACTAATGGGTATAACCCATTTGTCTTCTACTTGATATAATACTCAAACACCGTTATGGATTTTTAGTTAAGCTCCAGTTACTTTCAAATCATCATGCATCACCCTTCAACGGTTAGCCAAGAATTTGGTCCTATCTTCGATTTTGTTACCCATGTGGGTAGCTTTGCTCTTAATGCAACATTTCAGAGCATAAATTTAAATGGGCACTCGTCGTTCAAGTCCAATTATCTCTTCTTTGAGAGCTCCAGTTGTAATAAGAAGCGAAAGGTCGCTGCTTCACTCAGCTTGAGTAGTCGTGGAGCTTTAAGCATCAGAACAATTTGGAGTGAGTTTAATAGGGTTATTAGATTTCATTGTGATAGAATACCTATTGGGTTTGCATCAGTTCGCGTTGGTTCAGGAGGTGGTCCTAGTAATAACAATAGTGGGTTGAGTGATGCTGATTGCGGAGTCATGGTGAATGAAAGCTTGCCTACTAACGGTGTTGAAGCCGAGAGCCCCAAGAAAGTTCTCATTTTGATGAGTGATACTGGTGGTGGTCATCGTGCGTCTGCGGAGGCTATTAAAGCAGCGTTCAATGAAGAATTTGGCGATGATTATGAGGTTAGTTGTGAATTTGATAAAATAGAAGTGGGCCTATAGTACTTAATTTAGCCTGGTTTTGATGTTTCGAGATATGTTCTTTTTTAAGGATAAGCTGAAACCAAAAGTGGCGCGCATTTGGTTATCTCAATCGTCAAGTAACATTTTGTAAGGGGGGTTGCATATGAATAATATTCTAAGTGCAATATTTGCAATTTATTAGACTTGGGGTAAAAGGTTGAGTGAGTGAGTGGATATGAATTTATTCATATTCTTCAGAGTGTTAAGATTGTGTGTTACAGGTATTTATTACTGATTTATGGTCCGATCATACCCCTTGGCCGTTTAATCAATTGCCCAGAAGTTATAATTTCTTGGTGAAACACGGGCCATTGTGGAAGATGACATACTATGGATCTGCACCGCGAATGATTCATCAATCTAACTTTGCTGCGACTTCAACATTTATAGCACGGTAAGGCTTGCTTACCCTCTTAATATAGTGTGTTTAGCTTTTGGCATGTTTCTGTCCTTATTAATTCAGAACGTCATTACTTTCGTCTGTCTAGTTTCATTCAATTGTTTCATTTTTGGACCAAGTATACCTAATTCCTTAGCACTCACTATGATTTCGACTATAATCGATGATGTACTCCTTACTCTTTATCACCAAGCCAAACCCCTTATCACCATGCGACTTATTCTCATCCCTATATGTTTATATTTCTAATTTCTGATTTGAAGAGTACTGTCTAAATGTCTCTCTTAGGAAAAGATGGCTTTCATTATAGCTTTGCTATTGAGTTTGACTTACTCTTTGTATTTTTTTACTTGCAATGTGTAACTGGTTATTAATAGGAACATTTTTCATAATGGTTAACTTAGGAACCACGATATCTAATATTCAAATTTTATGATCATATGAGCCTCATTTCCAATTTTTCTTAATTAACTATCACCTTGTCAACATGCTTGTTGATATAAGACCCTTCCTTCACAACTACATGAAATAAAAATTGAGATTCTTGACAGGAAATCTTTTTTATTTTCGTCCAATACCTTCTCCATTCTTTTGTGTTAGACCTACGTTGTATTAATCTGGATAAGTTTTAGTCTTACTGTCTTTTTTTTTCCTCCAATATGAACTTCTTTGTTTCCATTCTTGCAGTGAGGTTGCCAAAGGGTTAATGAAATACCAGCCTGACATCATTATTAGTGTGCATCCTTTGATGCAACATGTTCCTCTTCGTATATTGAGGGCCAAGGGTCTTCTACGAAAGATAGTGTTCACCACTGTAATCACTGATCTTAGTACATGCCATCCAACATGGTATAATATTGCAAGTGGAGAGATTTTGATGAAAGTATGTTTTGCAGATATGTTTACCTTTCATTTAAATTTATGTTTAGGTTCCATAAGCTTGTAACGAGATGCTATTGCCCGACAGAAGATGTAGCAAAGAGGGCATTGAAAGCTAGGCTTCAGCCCTCCCAAATTAAGGTTTATGGCCTTCCTATAAGACCTTCTTTCGTGAAGCCTATTCGACCTAAGGTTGGTACCCTAAACTGCCTAACATATGAATTTAGATATTCCCCCAATACTGTTTTGGTACAATATGATGCAATAGTGTGCTCTAAATGGTATTTTAAAGATGACTACTTTGCTTTTTAATCACTCCATTTTGTTGTGGTGTATAGATACAATCATGATACAAGATGGTTCATGAATAATGCCTTCTTTTTGAAAGTATGATGACAAATTTTGGCTAAAATATTTTTTTTGCATTATCAGACTGAAATTGCTTAATTTTAGTACCAAATTGATTTTGTATCATAGAATGAAAACTAGGGACAATGTTTCTCATATCTAGTTTTATTTTCAACAAAAATCCATGTGACACGATTGTGATCATCAATGAAGAATACAAAAAATTTAGCACCAGTGATATCAGGATATGAGAAGACCCCAGTTGTCAATATGAATTAAATAAAAAGGGGTAGAAGTTCTTTTATTGATAATAGGAAAAGACACACAGGTATGTTTGGCAATCTCACATACATCATAATGAAAACTCACTACATCTATCCCTTTAAAAAGAGAAGGAAACATGATATTTAAAGTTGTAAACAGTGGATGTCCCTGACGAGAATGATGATACAAAATAACATCCTTTTTGATGGTGATAAAATTGATAAAGATAGATTACTATTGATGATAGATTATTGGTTTGAAGTTTTCAAACAGTACAACCTGTCCTTTTCCTTAGCAAGTACAATCCTCTTCCTCGAACCTTGGTCCTGAAATTCACAGAAGGAAGAGTACAAAATGTTTAGTTTATGTATAGAAACATGATTGGTGGATAACTTAAGAACATGCAGGACATTTTTTATTAAGATTGATGGCATAAGTTGTATGTCTTCTATGCTAACAACAATGATATGGACCCATCCGCAACAATAAAGTATAAGTTCTAAATTGGTTGCATGAGTGGATCGTATGGTCTGTGGTGCTTGAATCTATTACCCATAACTGACCAAAAGGAATTTTTCGAGGTTAAATCCAACTAAACAAGAAGGATAACCTGAGAGAGCTAATGAATTCGCATGTGATGTTTTGTCGGGCTGACCCAGTAGCCTTTTAAGCTTTTCAATATCTTTACTATTGAATTCTTCCAATTATTCCAGCTTTTCTTGATCATTTTGAGTGATGTGGGTTGAACTAGAGGCCTTTTGTTTGTTTCCCTTGTTGCCCCATTCTTGGATTGGTGGTTTACCCTGCTATTTCCAACAACTTTTTGTGGTATGTCTTGATTGCTTACAATATATACACCAAAGGTCGTCTTTGGGGTCTTTGGTACCATTTCTGTTCTGCCCTTCTTTGGTGAACTCAGCTCTCCCATGCTTCGTACATTTGTTTGGCACTTTTTTGGTAATTTCTGCCATAATATTCAGTGTTGATTTTTTCACAATTTGTGGTTCAACCATCTCATTTCTACATTCTTTAGCTCTAAGCGATACTATCTCATTCAGTGAAGGAACTTCTTCTTTTCCCAAAATTTGTATCCTTATCTGATCAGTCTCAGGATTCAAACCTGCAAGCAAATCATATGCCCTATCCTTTTTAATAAAATATTTTATTTTATCATAACAATTGCTACACTGCAGCTCAACAGTCCTATAGTAGTCCAATTCCATTACCTTTGAGGATAGTTTTACTACTTGGATAGAATTAATTTCAGTGATTTCTGACATAGCTTTTATGATTAGAGTTTAAAGAAAGAAATTGCAATGATAAAAACTAGTATGTTTGGTTAGGAAAGTGCAATAATGAAGGCTACATGATGATTGGATATTGCAATAATGAAGTTTGCTAGAAATTGCAATGAAGGCCGCTACAGAATTTTCCTTAGAAACCCTAAGGCTGTGATACCTTGTCACAAAATAGAAGGGAAAGTGAATTGTTTTATTTTCAGATGATTTAGGATTACATGCTGATATACACCTTAGAGTAGGAGGAAAAATAAGAAACAATTACTCTTCTAGGAAATTAAAACGGTCTCCTAGGATTCTATACTTCTCTAGGAAAGGAGAAGAATCTAATTAGAATACCTATGGGATACCAAGAAATTGCTTTTTTAAAAATGGTACACAGTAAATATACACAACTTGACATCCTTTTTTCACAGATACCTCTTTGTCCTTGTAATATTCAAGAATTCAATTACTACCTGATCAAAATGTATGCTTTTAGAAGTCTATGTCAGCAATTGTCATGTAGTGAAAATGATCTCTTCTTATAGCCAAAAGAAGGCCCTCAGAGGAATGTCATGGAGATTAATGCAATATTATACATAATATTCACTATTGTCCTTTAACCCACTCCATGATATTGCCATAGGATGAACTGAGGCGAGAACTAGGGATGGATGAGGATCTTCCAGCTGTGTTACTGATGGGAGGAGGGGAAGGAATGGGCCCAATTGAGGCAACTGCAAGAGAACTTGAGAATTCCCTATATGATGAGAACCTTGGTGAACCAATTGGTCAGATCCTTGTGATATGTGGCCGCAATAAAAAGCTTGCCAACAGATTGCTGTCAATTGATTGGAAGATTCCTGTTCAGGTATCTTACTGTCTTAAAAGTCTTCATTAGAGCAAGTACAGTTTGCTAATCAAACTTTATTGTAACCATAAATATTTTGAACTATTTTTTTCGGTGGCTTCATGTTGTTTTTGCAAGTAGTGATCCTGAATTTTTGTCTGGTACTTCTTAGCATCTTTCCAATGCAAATTCAAAGGAAAAAAAGATCGTCCGAAATCTTGAATTATGCATGCATCTGTATTTGGATTGTGTGGTAATGAATATATAAGATGTTTCTATGTGAAACCCACTCCTCATGGTGGAAAACAAATACGTACTTCTTTCACTTGCACATTGTGTACCTCTACTTATCCTCTATCCGAAATTGATAATGGGTAAATCTATAAATATTCCTATTATACATTTCATCATTACTTGTGGTAGATATTCCAGTATATGCCCATCAACTTGCTGCAGTAGGTTGCAAATTACTCATGGTAAGTTGTAATGCAAAATAAGCATATACATGCATTGAATGTGAACCGTGACTAATTATATAGCATTAAAGAAGTTGCTCTATTTAATAGGTGAAAGGGTTCGTAACGAAAATGGAGGAGTCTATGGGTGCTTGTGACTGCATTATAACGAAGGTAAGCTTTTTGTGGTAGTCGTTGTAATTTTTCTGACCACAGATGAATAATAGCTGAACTACTTCTTGAAGCTTTTTGTGGTAGTGGTTGTAATTTTTCTGACCACAGATGAATAATAGCTGAACTACTTCTTGCATTCTACTGAAGGCTGGTCCAGGGACTATTGCAGAGGCATTGATACGAGGGCTCCCTATAATTTTGAATGGTTACATAGCTGGACAAGTAAGTTGACTATTCAGATTATGTTATTGTATATTACCATTAAATATTATTTTCTTTTGAAGTTTTAATTACTGCTATTGGCCTAATAACTTGTATTAAAAAATCTTTCATTGGTAATAAGCTAATGTATGGACTACTTTAACTGCCTAAATGAGGTACAAATTGTGACTGATTATTGATTAATTAACCTAAGCGAAGGACTGATTATTAAATTTGGATATCCTATCGATAAATTAGCAATGTTAAGCATTCTGCTTACATTGTCTTTGAAGTTTAAAATGGGCATATCCAGGTTCCTATAAGGAGGATTGAGTAATTGCAATATACAGGACTCGAACTTAATCATCTCCTTGCACCTCCTCCAGTTAATCTTGCATGGATTTAATGTCTTAAAATTTACAAGCTATGTTCCTGTGTTATGTTTCTCTAGGAATGATATTCTGTCAGTAGGCTGTTGAATATCCATCATTGTACTTGAAAGTTTGTGTAATCTGCTTAAACGATAGAAGCAATTTTTTACTTTCGCATTTCCTTAAAATTATTTGAGCATGTTAATCCCAATGATGTCTTTTTGATACATGAAGGAGGTCGGGAATGTACCTTATGTGGTTGAAAATGGATGTGGGAAATTTTCAAAGTCACCCAAAGAGATTGCAAATATAGTAGGTCAATGGTTTGGTCCAAAGGCAGAGGAACTCAAGACAATGTCTCGAAATGCCTTAAAGATGGCAAGACCTGATGCAGTCTTCAAGATTGTTCATGATCTTCATGAGTTGGTCAGGCAGAGGAATTTTTTACCCCAGTTTTCTTGTGCAACATAACAGTTCTACCATGTGCCAGTTCTGATTCAGTCGGTGTCCAGAGGGCTTAATAGGAGTACTTTTCATCTTCTTGCTTTGTCTTTTAAGGCCTAATATCATTGCTCTCTTTTAGTCGCCTTGTAATTTGATCAGGAAAACTATGAAGCCCCTAAAGATTAATAAGAAAAATGTTGTCAGTTCTTTTCTGTCTGCCGGAATGTAAACTTCCCCTTCTGTTTTGCCCTTTTTCATGTGCAGCTTCCTAGACATGGAGATGATATTAGTTCCACGCTTGACAAGCAATGTGTGAATATTTTATTCAGCTGAGGGTATTGAAGGTAGGGAGGATTGTGTTAGCAGTACAGAACAAGGTGTGGTGGCTAAGTAACTGGAGCCAGGTTGCAAAAACATGTACACTTCATCCTCTTCATCGTCCTTTTCCTGCCCCTCTTCATGAACATATTATTGATATCCAATTGCTCTTAGTATCATGCCTTGATTGTTGCAACAACTAATAAGAAGAGTACTTTACATCTTTGCTTCGAGAAGAGAAGTCTTTTATCCATACACCCTTCTATAATCAACTTAACGTTATATTTTTTTAAAATAAATCATTGTATACACCCAATTGAATCATACAGCTTTCTCACTAGGAGGTAAAGAGATGAGTTGTCAAAATATGTTTATGGTCCAATCAAGGTTTTAAATTACGGTTAGATTCGGAATGTTGTGGCAATTTGTTGGAAACTGTAGTTTCTGCAATTCGCAATTCACTTTGTTGTTCATTAAACTGGGAAGCTTAGCTTCCTTGTAAGTATTAAGCTCCAGCATCAAAAAAAAAAATCAAGACCTAAGCACAATAGGATGATGATAGCAAAAGACAGAAAAGCTATGTCAAGTAAGTCTTTTTTGAGTGCAACAAAAGGAGATTGATGGGAAGAATTGTGAAGAGGTAACAAAATTAGAAGCACAAGTACATGAATAATTTCAAAGATGGGTGAACTGAATTGTAACTGAAATTGGAGATCTCCCTATATTTCAAAGTATTAAATTCTTAAATGAATTAAAAAAGCTCTCTTTTTAAAGTTTAAGATGAATATGGAAATGAATTATATATATATATATATATACAGTTTTGGGCTTAAAATTCTGCATTCTCCACAATTGGATCGTTAGATGGGCGGTGGACATGTTACAGCGGAGACACACTTGAATTTAGTAAACAGGCTTGGGATTATTGCAGTTTCAGATGGTTTGTTATTCCTTTTCAATCTTTAACTTGATTGGATTTGGATGAACAATTACGAGAGGAACTGTTGTTAGATAGGATGAAAGCTTTAACTTACTGACAAAAGTTTTAACAATTTTCACAACTCCCGTACTGTTAACAATTTGTATTCGATCAAAGATGGCTATGGATAAGGCTAGATTAGCCTTTAGCTCAAATTCTGATTGGACTTAAGGATCCAAGTTTTGAGTCCGACTCTCAATTAAATATATTTTTATATTTTTAAAAATTAAAAATGATTTCTTTTTACTAGGGAGTATTATTTCACTTAAAAATTTGAAATTTTGATCGAGTCGAATAAGACGATTCAACCTGAATTCTAAAAGTTTGAAAACAAAATTAAACTCAACTTGAAACTTGATTAACTTAAGGCGAGCTAATTTTGTCAAACTTATATATGACAAA
>JAOTAZ010000001.1:28151748-28164944 GCA_025629785.1 Erythroxylum oxycarpum | reverse complement strand
ATGGCTTAGATCTTCTAACACAGGATAGGGCCAGAGTATTTGGGCCAGAAAATCAGGTCCCATCATGGAGTCATCTTGCTCATTTTAGACACCAATGGTATCATTGTAACGTGTGTGTGTATCTGGTCGGATTATACATGGATTTGTCAAGTTCAATACAGTAAATGAAATATCTGGTCGGATTAGCCCATAACGATTTGATTTTTATAATTTGTTAGTATAAAAAAATCCAATGTTTACATTTCAGTTAATAGGATCACCGGCTCTATTCGTACCATTTATTCAACTACAAGCACTGCTTCTGTTGGGGGCGTTGGTATATATATATATATATAGAGGCATATGGGCGTGTTCAAAAAAGTCGTCGCAGAGTCACCAGGGCTAGTTGGGTTGAATCTGACATTGTACTGACTGAAGAAATTGTTATGAAACTTCCTCCTCCTTATTCTCCGTTTGTTCCTTTTTCTAGCTAATCTGAGTTTGGATAGCGAGCGAGTGAGTGAATCATGTTGGACGCTAATAGTCGACAACTCTCTAACGAAGAATCTGAGACATTGAGTCTTCGACCCTGTAATGAGGAAGCTGATGAAGAGCATAAACCAGAAAGACGATGTTCTTCTCACCGCTTGTTGGCTCCGATATATTGGCTGAATATGCTGGCGTCTGAGACGCATTGGAGCTATGTGCTTGCGGTAGTTATTGTGTATGGAATAAGTCAGGGGCTTGGTGGAGCTTTAGCTCGTGTGGGGACGGAGTATTATATGAAGGATGTTCAAAAGGTTCAGCCTTCTGAGTCTCAGATTTATCAAGGGATCATCTCGATTCCTTGGCTTGTTAAGCCTGTATGGGGTCTCCTCACAGATGTTCTTCCAGTTCTGGGGTATCGTAGACGCCCTTATTTCGTCTTTGCTGGTAAGTTTTTGCATATTAGCAGTTGGGATTCTTCCCCATCATTTACCTTGCCGTTTTATGTTGAGATCTCTTCATAAAAAAAGCCTTTTGTTTTCCATTTTTGAGCTTGTCATTGATATAAGATCTCGTTTACATGTTCACTTATGCTCTTCGAAATTGCAAATATGGAAAGTTTCAAGCATGGCCTAACTCCATCCACTTAATTCTTTGTACCAAATTGGTAATTGATCTGGCTTCTTTCGCCATTTGACCAGCAAGTAGGGTTTTAGACCCCAAAATAGGTAAAGGGTGTGCTTGGAGATTGAGATCAAGGTTGGAGTTATATAGCATAGAACTTGTTGAGGAGTTTGCTGGGATGTTTATGCTTTACTTCCCATTGTAGAGATTTAATGTTTCTGCAAGTTTTGGATTGATGTGAAATAAGTTAAAGATGAAGTTCTAATCAGTGTAGGCTTCAAAGCACGTATGAGAAGGGAGACTTAGTGATATAGTGGTTAGCCTCCTATCAAAATCAATTGGCATCTTAAGCTTCTCGGAAAATGCACAAGAAAGGAGCTTTACCCAGAAAGGAAAGAATTTTCGGTGGTTATTTGGAAGTAAAGAAAGATGCCATGGTTGTTAGTAGTGAATATAGAACCCAACCAAGTATGATTAATGTAATTTTTTAAACTTTGTTGACATTGTTAGAGCTATGCAATATGCTCAGGGAGGTTTGCTTCTGGAAATGAGAAGGAAGGATCTTCCTTCTATTGACATGTTATATTTTTGCAGATTGTTGGATGGAATCCATTAATGTGGATGTCTTCTTTTAAGTTAGATATAACCAAGTATGTAATTGTTTCAAGAATTCCAGATCTCAATGCAGGCTTGTCCATGGCATTACAGAAAATATATCTACCTGGTGGAGTAAGACTGTCATTTGTTGCTAAGTTTGGGGAAATTAATCTCTCTTCCAAATGTCTATGTGGAACTACAATCTATTTGTCTGACGATGATTTGCCATTGCTTTGTGTAGGAGCCTGCTAGCATAAGAATGTGAGAACTTCTCATTTATTCTCTAGCTAAAATATAAAGACCCTGTATCTAAAGCTTTTTGTATAAATTGCTAGTGGTCTAAAAATGGGTTTGAAATGTCGGAAGTTTTGTACAATGTGAAAATTCTTTCATATGCAACTTCTACCTAGTCGTTGTCATTTGCATAACTCGAACATTATGTGTAATTCTTTCTCACTGTTTCAACTGTATGCACTGGAATAAGATACCATCCAAACTCAATGTAGTGAAAAAGGTTCATCATATAGATTCCTTCTTTTCAAGTCCATATCTCAAGTGGAGAATGCTTGACATGAATATCTTTCACTGAGAGTCATTGTGTAATGCATGATGGAATTGAATTGCATGATTATGTAAAAGCAACATATTATTCACTATTTTGCATTATCAAACGTAAAATAATATTTGCTTTTCTATCTTTTGTTCCTCATGTCTACTTCAGGCCTCCTTGGTGTGGTCTCCACACTCCTGTTGTCTTTGAATGAGAAGCTCGATATTCTGTCTGCTGTAGTTTTATTGACGACCGAAAGTATGTATGTAGCAATGGCAGACGTGACGATAGATGCTTGTGTGGCAGAGAACAGTAATATTCATCCTACACTTGCATCTGACATGCAAAGCTTGTGTGCTTTCAGTTCATCGATTGGTGCTTTACTGGGATACTTCATGAGTGGTGTTTTTGTTCGCCTACTTGGCCCCAAGGTTGGCTGCTTCTTGACTTAATTGTCATATTCATGACTCTGTAACTATTTAACAATTTACATTCCTCCATTTAAGAATGTGTTGGTAGACTTATTTGTCTTCTGTGGTAGGGTGTCCTAGGCTTGCTGACAATTCCAGCTGGACTTGTAGTTCTGGTAGGAATAATACTTAATGAATCCAACAACCAAAATCCTGCTTATAGAGAGGTATTTCTTTCCACACTTCTTTCTTTTACGCGATATTTCTGCTTTCAGATTGTAATATCATGGGTTGCTCAGGTACAGCAGAATAATATCTTTGAAGCTGGCAAGTCTATGTGGAATACATTGAAGTTCCCAGAAGTGTGGAGACCATGTTTGTATATGTACTTATCCCTCGCTTTGAGTTTGAACATTCATGAAGGGTTGTTCTACTGGTATACAGATTCAAAGGAGGGCCCATCCTTCTCCCAGGTATATGATTCTGTACTTGTTTTTTCCAGTCTCTGGACAGTGACGCATGATATTATCAAAATATCTAATCTCCAGAAACCACTTGATTCCACTTATTTTCTCTTGATTCACAAATGATTTCAACTAAAATTTATGCATGCATTATTTTAGCTTAGACCAATGCTTATAAAAACTATATTAGCAACATTAACTGTGTGTGCTTTGAGCAGGATACCATTGGTTTCATTTCGTCGTTTGCTGCAGCTGGGTCCTTCTTGGGGGCTTTACTTTATCAAAATATTCTTAAAGATCGTCCCTTCAGAGATTTGCTATTTTGGACTCAATTCCTCTTTGGTTTGACTGGGATGCTGGATTTGATGATGGTGACACGATTAAACTTGAAACTCGGAATACCAGATTATTTTTTTGCTGTGTTCGATGCAAGTTTCTCTCATGTAATTGGAAGGCTCAAATGGATGCCTCTTCTTGTACTCAGTTCCAAGCTTTG
Organism: Erythroxylum oxycarpum; assembly: GCA_025629785.1. Lineage (NCBI taxonomy): Eukaryota > Viridiplantae > Streptophyta > Magnoliopsida > Malpighiales > Erythroxylaceae > Erythroxylum > Erythroxylum oxycarpum. Next base: position 28,161,338 of record JAOTAZ010000001.1, on the reverse strand, counting down.
TCCCCCTGGAATTGAAGGAACTTTCTTTGCTCTGCTCATGTCGATTGATAACTTTGGACTCTTCACAGCTTCATGGGTTGGAGGGCTCCTGCTTCATGTATTACATGTTACTCGGACAACATTTGATAACCTCTGGCTGGCCATCCTGATCAGAAACTTATTGAGACTCAGTCCACTTTGTCTGCTATATTTGGTTCCAAATGCTGATCAGAATGCTACTATACTACCGACTGAAATCTCTGGCACAAAAGAGGGAACTGAAACTCAAGTGATCGAAAACGTTGAATTGGTCTCTCTGGTAAGCAACATGGATGGAAAGTAAAACTTCAACAAGACTATCCGGATTTAAGAAATTGCTCAAATTTGTAGGCAGAAAGTTCAACGTTCTTGTATGGTGCAGAGCCATCTCGTCTTTAACACACACGGATTGAATTTTGACACGTCTAGAAGCAGAAGCTTAATGAGCTGACGAAAATGTAGGATATGGAAATGATACTTCCTTGCCTGTCTTCGCTGAAGGTCCATATCCATAGCTTATTGCTCATCTGATTCAAATTTGGTTGAAGGAAAAAAATTTCCTCGTATGCTTCTGTCAAAAAGATTTAAGAGACGTAATTCTTCGGAAATTCATTGGCCATATTATGTTCTGTTTTTTATTCTCTCACTTGGTGAAGCAATCTCTTCCAAAAGGTAAATAATAGTAATAATAGGGGATGCAGGATAAGGGAGACTCTGGCCGAAAATCCAAAACTTTCAACGTAATTATAAAGAAAAGTGAGGATAAAAAGTAAAGCCAGTATCCAAATCTAGGCAGAACCATTCCAGGACTAAACTGAAAGGTGTGAAAGTCACTATCTCGAGACCTCAGGCTCAGTTCCATGCCAAGAAATGTCGCTCTTAGCCTGCAACTGCTTCTCGCCAACGCCTGTGCAGAGGAAATGGAATGAGAGTATCAAGAAGCGAATTCACGTGGGAGACCCAGAAGGAGCTATACTTACTTACCTCAATATGCAGCTCCTGGGTATTGTCGCTGACAACTACACGTACCCACTTCTGCTCAAAGCAGCTGGGACGTGTTCCACCTCTTGTGTGGGGTTTGCCTTCCATGCCCACACCTTGAAAACTGGTTTTGCCACCCACGCTTTTGTACAGACTGCTTTGATGAACATGTACAGTACGTTTAACCGTGTCGCCGATGCTTGTAAAATGTTTGATACAATGCCTAAAAAAGACGTCGTTGCTTGGAACTCCATGTTGGATGCCTTTGCTTCTAATGGGATGATGGAGGAGGCGTTGAATCTGTTTAATTCGATGCCCCTGAAGGATTTTACTTCGTTCAATATTATGATTTCTGGGTATTCGAGCAAAGGGATGATAGTTTCTGCTAGGAGAGTATTTGATGAAATGACTCAGAGAGATTCTGTTTCTTGGAACTCGATTATAACAGCATATGCCCGAGTTGGGGATATGGAAACAGCTGGTGAATTTTTCAGGGAAACGCCCATTAAAAATGTCATCACTTGGAACGCAATGATTACAGGATGTTTACAGAACCAACTCTACGAAGAGGCTCTTGATTTGTTTGGCCAAATGATAGCTCAAGGTTGTGCATCTGATTTTGTTACAGTAACTGGTGTCTTATCTGCCTCTGCCCATTTGGGATCACTGGAAAAAGGCGAAGAAATACACATCTACGCCATTGATAATGGACTTGCATCGAATCCCCATGTAACTACAGCTTTGATTGATATGTATGCCAAATGTGGAAGCATAGAACAATGTTTGTTAGCGTTTTACAAGTCTCAAGTAAAGGATATTTACTGTTGGAATGCCTTAATCTCTGGACTGGCATTTAATGGCCATGGCGATGCAGCTCTCAAACTCTTCAGCGAGATGAGACTAAATGGTGTAAAACCTGATGACGTTACTTTTATATGCCTACTCAGCGCCTGTTGCCATTCAGGTCTCGTTGAAGAGGGTTGCCAGTTATTTGATTGCATGAAAATGGAGTTTGGGATATCTCCCAAGTTAGAGCACTATGGATGCATGGTTGATCTTTTAGGTAGGTCCAGGCGCCTGGATCAAGCTTACCAACTAGTGGAATCCATGCCATTTGAGCTTGGAGCATCCATTTTGGGGGCTCTGCTTAGTGCCTGTGTAAATAATCAGGACCTGAGAATTGGTGCAAGAGTGATACAACTTGTTTTTTCCAGGGCTCCCTACCTTAGTGACGGCGAGTTGATGATGTTTGCCAATTTGTACGCGTCATGTGGTCAGTTGGATGAAGCTGAAAGATGGAGACATGCCATGGAAGACTCAGGGATTGTTAAAACTCCTGGATGGAGCATAATTGAGGTAAATGGAAAGTTTTACAAGTTTTTGGCTGGAGAGCCAAGCAAAAGCACGAGGCTGATTCTAAACGGTGCATTGTGAGGAACTATGAACACTGCTTTTCTTGCCTCAGTTATTATCCTACCCCAATCTAGTCAATTTAATATACAGCATTCCAACATAATATAAAGCAATCCCATTCAATGACATTGAGAAAACCAGAAGTTGATACCATCAGGATCAGTTTAGGAGGGTGAAGAGCAATTTAGGAAGATCTCTGTGCAGAAGGAACAGGAGCTGGCAAACAATGGAATGCCTTTGTTGTTGCAGCAGAGCTGGGATCTAAAGGGAGAACACAGTTAGGCACGATAAACCAGGAAGATGTTCCAATACGACAACCATCTTAGCTGTGTTTTGTCCAGTTTGGAGATCCTTATTCAAATGACAGTTCTATCAACCCGATATCCTCTATGTTTCTTTGTCACATTTGTTTCTCTGCAACTGAATGTACCAATACCGCATTGAGAAATAATCTTCCCTAAATGCTCAAGGGAGTACTGCTATAGATACAATCCCTCTCTTTATCATCTCTGCCAAATAAGTGATATTGTACTTCTAGCTTTCTTCAGTTTGCAGTATCAGGCTACGCCCCAAACAATACGGCAACACAAGTATGTAAACAAGAAATCAGATTAAGTATAAGAAAGAGGAAGATGTTCCTGCACTCAATTTGTCATCTTTAATTGTTGTCAAACAGTTACCATCACAGGAACATCTGAAAAACATTGACAAAGGATTCAATCTGACAAATGGATATTTTACTGTGGACAAAAGCATCAAAAACTCCTCTTTACAATTTACATGTAAAATGAAGATAAATTGATGTTATTCTGTATGTAATGCTAATCAATAGTTAATGAATTTATCCTACACAAAGATCAAGAAGTTTCCTTGGCTGACAATATAAAGGAATCCTGAACCTTCAAACCCAGTTGATCCCGCCACGAAATTTTCTTCTTCTCAAGACTCTTGCCTTTAGTTAAACAACTCCTGGGCTTATCTTCCACCCTCAAAGGTTCTTCAACAACCTCACAATGCATGGACAAAACTTGTGGTGGAACAAGACCTCTCTCTTTTTGAACCTCATTAGTTTGCATCTCCATCAAATATCTTTGTCTCCGTCTAAGGAATCTAAAGATTAGGGTTTAACATTATCAATTCAGGTGCTGATTACCTTTCTATCTAGCAAATGAGGAGCCATGAATCATAAGAAAAACAAGTGAAGTAATAACAACATACCGGATATCATCCAAAAGAGTATCTCTCTCCTGCTTTACCATCTGCAACTTTTTCTTCTTTGCAACAAATTCCTAAAGAAACCAAAAAGAAAAACTGAAGCCATCCCCAAGTTGAAGATGTACGTAAGGGACGCAAAAGTTCAAACGTCAATTAGTTGAAGGCAAACACCAACAATGTAACGGAATTGTTCTTCAAATAGAATTTCTCCTCAAATAATGTTATACAACTACAATACAATTCCTTCTCTTAAGATTCTGTTCTTGAACTAAACATGGCAAAATCGCGTATAAAATCTGAACTTTCAAGTGGGATTTTGTAGTTAAGAAATTCTAAGAACACAAAACAGAACTAACAGAAAACCAAAAGGACTAACCTTTATCAAAGTCAAGTAATGTTGAACTAGGCTTTCATGTTCAAATTTAAGCATGGAGTCCAAGTCTCCGTTTTCCGATTGAGGACTATCACGAGCGAGCCTTTTCTTGGTACTCTTAGACATGGTATCTCCCAAGCAAATTCTCACCGATTAAGCAAAAACCATGGGTGCCCTAGAAATATATCATCTAGAAATACAAAAGAAAGTACATAGAATTTACTAAAAAACGAATAGAACCCTGGATGCAAAATTGAATCTTTTGTAATACGAACTGGGAAACACAAAGAGAAAGTAAACACAGAAATCAAAATGGGTATGCTAAATGGAGGAAACAAACAAAACCCAATTGAACTACAATAGGAAGGTAGGTACCGAGAACCCCAAGAGGGGCATATAATAAGAGTACTAAAAGGAAAGAAAGTTTCTTTCTGTGGAACTCCGTCTCTCCATGTAAGGGTAGAACCCGAAAAAGCCCATGAAGGAGAGACAAGAGAGTTTAGAGGAAGCGTAGCGGAGACAGGGTTTGACAGAAGGGCAATTCTGGCATGTTAAAGGGGATAGAAGAGTTATGGACGGTTGGAGGAAAATTGAAGCCATATCTAGCTATCAATCCATGTATGAAATTTCTTTCTTTTTACAAATTTTTGTTTTGGCAACCAAAACACGAGATTTGGTCCAACTGGGGTCATTTTAGAGAGACGATAGGAGAAAGATTTAGAGAGAGAAGGGGCCATGCTGAGAGACGAAATGTGAAAGGCAGGGCTTTGGGAATATCATTTATAGGTGTTGGTGGAGGATGAGCAGATAAGAGGGAGGAGAGGAGCTGTAGAAGAAAAAGCAGAGGGATAAACGGCTCTATGCACTTGCTGCAAGAAAGTCCTCTGTTTGACATGGAGAGTGCCCGCTACGCAATACAATTACAAATTAGGTATTTCATTGAATCGGGTGACAGTTAAATTCATAAACAAAAATAAGAGTTCAAGTTTAGCTAAAGACTGTCACTCGAGTTTATGTTGGATGAAATTATATTAAATTTAAAAATTAATTAAATCTTAAGTTAAATTTAATTGAATTGTTGAGATCACATGCCTATTCTATAGTAGAAGTAGATAAGCAGTCAGGTGAAGAAAACAAGAAGATAAAACAACTCTTCTTTTCTTCTCTTTTTTTCCTCTCCCATTTATGCTTGGAAATCATATTAGCAGGTTTGGTTGTCTTGAACGTGGTTAACAACTGTGAAGCCTGGCAGCCTCATGATGGATTGCTAGATTAGCTTATAGGTCTTCAATGGAGGAACCCGACAAACTGCGAATGCCATGAATGTATGGAAATGGAAATGGAATGTACATTGTTAGTTCACAGATTGACAAATTATGTGCCAACTGAAACCAGCATTTGCAGATATAGACATATGATCCTTCTTATTAGACTCCTTCGATGCACATCCTAATCGCAGAAAAGATAGGATCCCTTGAACAAAACTGCCTGCGGTATTCAGAGGAAAGTGCAGCTTCCGGAGATGATGGATTCTGAACAGCCAAGCAAATCAGACATCTGCAGATATATACATGAGATCATTGCAGCATTTTCGGAATCAAGATACACATCATAATTAATCAGGATCAAGCGTTTCTTCAATGAACTTTTTAACGGATATGCCAAGGGAAAACGCAGATCCTGAAAATTTTGAATGTAAATTTAGCATCAAAGCTATCTTCAAAGAAAATCTGTGGGAACAAAATTAAAGGGCATACCTAAGAACCCTTTAGCAGAAGATCAGTAAACAAGTTCAAACAATAACCAGCTGCATACTTCTGAAGTAAGAGGATTAATTTGGAAGCTGCAAAATGGTTCCTCTGTTGGGGCTGCATCCCTCAGCCATCATCTTCTTGTAGACAGTATATGCAAGACCAGGATTGCCTGACATGCTGTATGCACGGATAAGAGCATTGTAGGTAAACACATTAGGTTCAAGACCTACATGTTGTAACTCTTCATAAATCTTCGATGCTTGCTCTATCATTCCAACAACCCCAAGACTCAGTATTAAGGAATTATAGGTATAGAGATCTGGTTTAATACCCTTACTTTGCATTTCATTGAAGAGAAAGAGAACTTTTTCTACCCTCCGTGATCTTCCAAGCCCGTTAATCATTCGGTTATAAGCAACCAAATCTGGATCAAGGCCAGACTGCTTTAGTTCCTCAAAGTAGTGAAGGGCATCATCCACTCTCCCAGCCGTACACAAGCAATCGACAAGAATAGTGTATGTCTTCAAGTCTGGTCTCAAGCCTTCTCTAACCATCTGTTTGAATAAGTCAGAAGCAGCATCCACATCACCTGTTTTCCCAAATCCATTTATCATAATGTTATAAATGGCACTGTTAGGCTTACATCCATAGTCAAACATATCCTCGAATAACTGTTTCGCCTCCTCAAGTCGGCCTGCTTTGAGAAGTCCATCAATTATGGGGCCATAGGTGCAAGGAGTTGGAGTGAAATCACCACTTACAAGACTGTAGAACAAGTCAATAGCCTTGTCCAAAGCATTAGACTTCACAAGGTTGGAGACAATAATATTATGAGTTATAGTGTTGGGCTTGCATCCCTTGCTAAGCATTTCCTCATACAGCTCAAAAAGTTCGTTTACTTTTCCAGATTTCCCATGAGAATCAAGTAATACATTATAGGTGAAAACATTTGCAGAGCAACCAGAACTCTTCATCTCCTGGAAGAGACTCCAAGCCATTTCGGATTTACAGCTATCCAGAAGACCATCAATTAAAAAGTTGTATGTTTCAAGTGTTGGTTTAATGCCCAATTCCTTGGTAAACCTTGTAAATACACTTTGAGCAACAAGGATTTGTTTCTGCTTACATAAAACCTTAATGATTGGCATCAATATGGAGTCATCACAGCAAATTCGATGGTATACCACCCTTTCACAAAATAAAATAGCATTTTCTGTTCCAGAATCAGTCAAAATACCTTCCATTAATTCTTTCCAAAATGACCCATCTATCCCAAACTCCGCCTTGTGAATGAAGGCCTTTGCAATCTTTAAAGCATCCTCTATATGTCCATTCTTCACAACACCAGGAAGGAGGGTGCAGAAAGTTACATAATCAGGGTTGAGGAATTTCCTCATTTGATGGAAGATCCATATTGCATCATGAACTCGCTGTTCTTTTATAAATCCATGAATGATAGTATTGAATGTGAGAACATCAGGAGTAATATCCACCAGCGTCATGTTGTAAAGCATTCTCAAAGCAACATCAACCTCATCATTCTTGCAAAGACAATCTAGGAGTGTGTTAAAAGTTACAACATTTGGGCGACACCCATGCCCAGTCATACTCTTGAATAGATTAATTGCCTGTTGGACTTGACCCTCTCTCCCTAATCCAGCTAATAATGTGTTGTAGGTAACAACCGTAGGAGAAAGTTTCATGTCTTCCATCCTCGAGAACATGTTCCATGCTTCATCTACTCGACCAGCTTTGAAAAGTGTATCAATCAATGAATTAATCACAATTACGTCTGGTTCACATTTGTTCTTGGACATCTCAGATAGTAATTTTATGGCTTCATCAACTTGCCCCACCTTGCTATAGCACTTCATCATCATGTTATAGGTCACTGAATCGGGAACAATCCCACTACTCTTAAGCCAATTAAAAATAGCTTTAGCTTCTCCAATATGACCTTTTTCAGCAATACTGTACAAAGATGCATTGCAAGCAACAATATCTGGAACTATTCCTTTAGTTTTCATCTTCTCAAAGGTCGCAATAGCTTTTCCATAGTCACCAGATTTTCCATAGTAGTCAATGAAAAGGATATGTGTGAAAGCAGTAGGTTCAACACCCAGAGCTTCCATTTTGTTGAAAAGACCTAAAGCCTCATTCAACTTATCCATCTTCAAAAGCCAACAAATCAATGTGTTGTAAGTGTAAAGATTTGGAAAAACCCTTTTGTCCCGCATTATATCCAACAGATTGAATGATTCATCAAATTTTCCAGCACCACACAAGGCATTAACAAGTATTGTGTACGACACCACATCAGAAACATAACCATCACTTTCCATTTCCATCCAAAATCGTCTGACCATATCCAAGTTCCCATGATCACTGAATTTGTCCATCAAGGTAATGTAAGTCACTCTGTCAGGCCTGTGCTTGCTAGCTTTCATCTTCACAAATAATTCCACAGCCTGGTCAAGATTTCCAGCTGTACAAAGAGCATCAATGAGCACTGTATAAGTAATAACATCAGGCCCACATCCCTCATCATCCATTGTCTTCAACATTTTGTATGCCTCATCAATTTTTCCAGCTCTCCCAAGCACTCTAATGCATATGGTATACGTATACACATTAGGTCTAAGTCCTAAATTCTCCATCTCGTTTAACAAATCCATCACAGCTTCCGTATTCCTTCTCCTTCCTAAAGCTACCATAAGGGCGGAATAAGTCTTTAGACTAGGCTTATGACCTTCTGAAATCATTCTTCGGTAAACCTTCAAAGCCTCACTACAAGAACCTGTCTGAAGTAGCAAATAGATGAGACCAATGTATGAATACGTGTTCAGTATGAATCCTGCCTCTCTCATCCTTTTAAGCGCATATGGTGCTTGTCTAAGCCCCCCTCTGATACCAAGACACTTAAATATGGCCAAATAAGTCTCCAAGCTCCTCCTTACTATCCTTTTTTGCATAAAATCAAACACAAGAGCCATATCCTCTAGCCTCCTATGAACACTCAAGACTTCAAGCATGTGATTACACGTTTCGGTCGTATGAACAACACTGGGCAACTTGGCAACTGAGTTGAAGTACAAAAGACACTCACCTGGGTCTGAAATTGAGACAAGAACCCCCATAACTTCGTCAGAAGATAGCCCATTATTCGACTTAACTTTCGCCACCACCAACTCCCTCTCACATCTTGTTGCAACCCGTGATATATTGACATGCCTTTTCATACATTTCTTCCCATTTTCCACAGACCCACATCGTATGAACTTCAAAGTGTCAGCCTTTGCACGTCTAAAAGGTCCTTTACTATGGTTTGAGGTGGAAACGCCATTACGTTGAACGAAAGCAGTGTTATAATATACATAATTACAGCACATGATGGAAGAGCATAGGACTAATACAGCCATGATAAACGAAATGGTCCCAAGAAACTAGAGATGGATTGGTTGCAAGATAGATGCATGTCAAATTGTCTCAAAGAACAGAAATTGGGATTAAGAGTACACAGAGCGTACTAATTGAGATCGCCTGATCCTGGTGGGCTATGGAGTTATCGGTAGAAATGGGAGAACAGACACTGTGGCCTCCAGATTATTGCATAACTATCTGTGGTGATATCCTCCATTTGGATATTTATTTTATGTGCTTAAATACTTCTTCCAATGAAAATGACTGGGCCTTTTAAAAAAATTATCTGTATTTAATATTTACATTTGGGTTAATAATGAATACCATATCGAGTTTGGTACCGGACACCGTTTTAAGAAATTTTTTAAATTTATAAAATAGTCTCTAAAATATTTAAAAATTGCAAGGTAATTCAT
>JAOTAZ010000001.1:28106540-28116773 GCA_025629785.1 Erythroxylum oxycarpum | reverse complement strand
AATTGGCTCTCCTTACAAAACAATCCCTATCTTTTTTTCTCTTCAACTCTGCACACACAGCCCCGGCCCCCCCTTAAAGTTGAATCTGGCTCCGTCCCTGGTTGATAGTCCAAACTTATGTCTAATCAACCTACGTTTCTATTACCATCTTGTAACCTTATATGTAAATAATTTATAAGAAGTTAGTTTTACATCATTTATAATCTAATTAACTTAAAATAGTCAGAGTGGCAAGTGAAGAGTATGTGTTTTTTCTTATTTTGCAAGTATTTTATAAGGTTGATTTAACGAGGTTCAAGAAAAATAATTATATCTTCTAATTTAAATATTCTTAATATTTTTTTACTATTCATATATCAATTATAAAAATGTATAAAATGCTATCGATCGATATATAATTTCTACAACAATCACATGGCATTCATTTGTGCCACAAAAGAAAGTCTAGGAAGTGATTTTAAAGGTTCGGCCGAAAATTCTCAACTTTTATAACTGTTGACGGAATCAAATATGTACCTAGGACTATACTGCGCCTTTCAAGATACGAAGTTGGTCCCGAACCCAGTTGCTAGATATTTATTGTACGAGTCCCTAGACTGTAGATTTTCCCTACGGTAAGTGGTTTGACAATGCTGATATGCAGCCCGCCGCATCTCTATAAAAGGGGGCCAAACTAAGATAGTTGGGGAAGTAACGTTTCAATCCTCTTTTCCTCATCTAGTTTCTTCCAAAATGGCTATGGCTATATCTTTTTCTGCTACCAAATGTCCTTCCATCTTCTCTGTAATGCTTTTCTTTGGAATGTTCCTGTCAAGTATATATGAAACAGGTAATCTGAAAGCATGCATAATTTGCCTATGAACCATCCAAATTAAACACTAGATTTCATTAGGAATCTGGCATTGTCAATTAGATATCAGAAATATGTGCATAAATGTCTTCAAAATACTTCTCATTCCAGCAAATAGACAGGAGTCGTTAATTAACTGGTTGCTTGTGCTTCTGCAGATGCTCAAGTAGGTGTCTGCTACGGAATGCTCGGCAACAACTTACCGCCACCAAGAGACGTGGTGGCAATGTACAACAAGAATAACATCCGTCGAATGCGACTCTATGATCCAAACCGAGCAGCTCTTGAAGCCCTCAGGGCCACCAATATAGAGGTCATGCTCGGAGTCCCAAACACTGACCTTGAAATGGTTGCTTCTAATCAAGCTAACGCAAACATGTGGGTGCAAAATAACGTAAGAATCTACGGAAATGTTAGGTTTCGATACATAGTAGTTGGAAACGAGGTCAAGGCAACGGACTCTTTTGCGCCGTATCTACTTCCTGCCATGCAAAACATTCGCACTGCACTTACTTCAGTTGGTCTCGGAAGCATCAAAGTCTCCACAGCCATTGACACAGGTGTTCTAGATTTCTCCTTCCCGCCCTCAAAAGGCTCTTTCAAGCAAGAGTATCGACGTCTTCTCGATCCCATCATTCGGTTTCTACTGAACAACCAATCCCCATTACTTGTCAACTTGTATCCATACTTCAGTTACATAGGAAACACCAAAGATATCCGTCTTGATTATGCACTTTTCAGTGCTCCGTCTCCAGTTGTCTCCGATCCTCCGCTTAGTTACCAGAACCTTTTCGATGCGATGCTGGATTCAGTTTACTCTGCCTTGGAGAAGGCTGGTGGGGTTTCGCTGGAGATAGTGATATCGGAGAGTGGCTGGCCATCAGCGGGAGGAACAGCAACATCACTTAACAATGCAAGGACTTACAACAACAACTTAATTCAACATGTGAAGGGTAACAATGGGACTCCAAAAAGGCCTGGTAAGCCTATCGAGACCTACTTTTTCGCCATGTTTGACGAGAACAACAAGAGCCCAGAATTTGAGAAACATTGGGGCGTCTTTCTTCCAAATAAGGAGCGTAAATATCCAATCAACTTCAACTAAAGAGTTGCAAACTTGGTTACTCTAGTTAAGGACAATAATTATGTGCAACCAAGCTAGAAAATAATTGTGACTTCTCGTCCTAATCCAAATGAAGCTCAAACTCTTGTCACTTGTGTACTGCCTAATAACATTTCACAAATGAATAATTTTTGTGTTATATGTTAAAAAAGGGAGAAAGGAAAATTAGTATCAAATGTCTCTAACATGAATAAATAAATAAAATATTTTGTATGATTAAAAGAACTTTATACAAGACCCAAATATGTCTTAAATTCAAAATTCCTACCCATCGCCCAGAGGCACTTTAGGCGTTCTAGGGGCCTTTTTCGGACAGCAGATGACCACCCTCATGATGGGTGAATCGTCTCTGTCGTTGGGATCCTTCCCTCCACTGATGAAGGCGATTGTTTCCGGCAGACGGAAGGAAACTTTGGTGTTGGAGTCTAGCAAGACACAGTCGACGTCGATGCCTGGGGGTGGAGCCTGGTGCGATAAAGTGGGTGTTTAGAAACCTTCAGGTAAGCTTCACTATTACCCGAATGTCCTATAGGATAGAGTAGTGTCCCCTCCAGTGGAGCTGTTGCAAGTTGGACCCCGAGTGTGGTTCAAAGCTCTGGTGGGTTTTTCTAGTCCAGGAGACTGGCATTCCTTGTGGTTAATGCATGGGCTAGAGCCAGATGGGGTAAAAAAAAGGTTTAAAAAAGGCAATGCTCATAGAGAATGGGTCAATCTTGTTCAAGTTTTCTCCAAATTTCAACATCGGGGAGATACTTGAATTAGGGCCCTGACATATTGGAGATCAACCATTGTTTTTAAGGCAGTGGAGGCCAGGATTTGGTTTGGATAGGGGATCCATTGAAGTCATACTGATTTGGGTTCAGTTCCATGGCCTATCGATGGAATATTGGACGGTGGAGTGGCTAAGTCACTTAGCTATTGGTTTAGGTAAGCCTATTTGTATGAATGCATAGACAGCTGCAATGGATAGAATCGGGTATGCCAAGATATTTATAGAGGTATCGAAGGATGTAGTGTTACTTAATAATTTGTCTATTAAAAGACTTGGAGAGACAGGGGAGTTAATTAGTGATCGAATATCGGTGACCTATCCGTGGAAGTCAAATGTGGTAGGCAAGCAGTGGGTAGCTACGGGGCAAGTATTTCAGTCAAGATGGCATGAAGATTTGGTGAATGACGCTAGTAGTAAGGAGGAGCAAAGGTTGGTAGGTAGTTCAATGGATACACCGAAAGGATAAAGGCATTGTGGATTTGAAGGATGAGGAGTTGGTTGATAATAGAAATGGGCAGATTCAAAGGTGTGAGCTTACAAGAGGTAGTGATCTAGAGGGAAGCAGGACTTTAATTAGGAATACGCAAACCGAGACAGATACAGTGACGTATAAGGAAGGGGTAGTTTTGAGGCGAGAAGGAATGGTGAATCAGGGTGATCAAGAGGCACTTGGGATGTCTAGTAGTTCTCATACTCCTAGAATTTTGTACATACAAACCGCAGGAGAGGAGCCATAAAATGGGGCTATTAGGCAAGGTGTGGTGGTTGAAACGCAGAAAATGGGAGGGTCAGCTCCTGACGATGCAGAACTAAGCACAAGTAATGGCCATGAGGTAGGCTCGGAAACTGAGGCTAGGGAGAACACACAGACTTCGGGTGAGTAGGTTAAGAGAACAATTGGTAGGAAGAAAGGAAAAAAGAAAAAGCACAAAGGGGTGATGTCCCCTGAGTGTCTTTTTTAACATGACATTTCTAGTTTGAAATACAAAGGGGTTGAATGACCCCTCTGAAGAAACTGATGGTTAAGCAGCTAGTGGCAAACACTCACCCTATTTTGGTAGGACTTCTTGAAACTAAAATAAAAGTCAATATAGATCAGAAAGAATTAGCTCTTTTGGGGAATGGAGTTACATTTCTAATCATGCTCATCACTATATCAGAAGGGTTTTATGCTCGTATAATATGGATAAAGTGGAAGTTCAAGTGATTAAGATGGGAGATCATTTTATGGACCTATAGTGTAAGATTCTAGGGAAGGGCCTAATTATGGTCACATTATTATATGCCTCCAATTTTGCATTTCAAAGAGCTGCATTATGGAGTAAGTTGAAGGAATTTCAGGTTAGGATGCAAGGATCGTGGTTGGTCACAAGAGATTTCAATTGTTGTCTCAATTCGAATGAGGTTGAGGGAGGTGTGAGCTTTTATGGTGGAGCAAGAGGAGAGCTTCAGTAGTTATTTCTTCAAACTGATCTTGTAGATCTCAGAGGTAGCGGAAGATGATACACATGGGAGAATAAACAAAAAGGGATTATGTTCATTTGGAAGAAGCTTGATCGTGCATTGGTAAATCAACAATGGCTCAACTCTTTTTCACTTGATTCAGCTGTGTTTGGCAAACCCAGTTTTTTAGATCATGCACCCATAATAATCCATCATCTGAGTGTTAAAAATTAGGTTGGGGCTCCTTTCTGATTTTTTAATGGTGTGCTCCGGGTGGAGGGATTTATGGAAATGCTTGCGCAGGTTTGGCGGACTGAAGTATAGGGTTATAAAGCTTTCCAATTGATACAGAAATTGAAGTTGGCTAAATGAGTGATTAAAGAGTTTAGTAAGCATCGAACTTGGAATATTCATGAGTTAGGCAATCAGCTGGCTAAATTACAAAAGAAGTGCTATTTGGAGCCCCAAAATGAGCGATAAAGAGCACTTGAGGTTGATAGAATGCATAAGTACCAAGAGGCACTAAAGTTGAATGAATCTATAGCACAATAAAAAGCCTAACAAACTTGGCTCAAGGAAGGTGATTGTAACACTAAGTTTTTTCATGCTGCTATCTTAGGCCGACGCAATATCAACACCATTATTGAGTTGCTAGATGAAGGAAATGTGATGAGAGGGCATGAAGCAATGTGTCTACATAGGTTAGAGAGCTTTATGTTCAACTTATGGGCACCAGTGTTGATTCGGGGACTAGCTTTTAGTGTTCAAAATATGCTGGAATTTACTCCCATCCAAGAAAGAATGGAAATGCTACTTGCTCCTTTTTCTGCACCACATATGAAGGAGGCCTTATTTCGGCTTCATGGTTCCAAAGCGCCCGGCCCTGATGGATATTTGGCTGGGTTTTTCTAACAAACCTGGAATATTACGGGTCAGTTGCTAACGAAAGCTATACTTGAATTCTTTTCTTCCAGGAAATTGCTACAAGAGATCAACCACACCTATATCTGTCTAATTCCCAAGAAGGAGAGACCTGAGAGGGTTACGGATTATCGCTCGAGCTTATGCTACAATACGGTGTATAAGGTGATCGCATCTCTTTTGGTAGAGCATTTATAGGGAATTTTGACTGAAATGGTTAGCAACGCTCAAGGGGCTTTTCTTCCTTCAAGAAGCATTGGGGATAATATTTTGTTGTTGCAAGAATTACTGGGTGATTATAACTTTGCAAGAAGGTAAACAGTTGTGCCTTAAAAATAGACCTTTATAAAGCATATGATATGATTGGATGGGGATACTTAACGGATTGTTTGCAAGGGATTGGGTTACCGCCACAATTTTGCCAATGGATATTCCAATGTATACAAACTCCCTCTTTGAGTGTATTGATTAATGGAATTCCTACGAAGCCTTTTAGGATCCACAGAGGGATTCGATAAGGGGATCCTCTATCCCCTTACCTGTTCACTCTAGCGATGGAGGGTCTTTCTAGGTTATTGAATAAAATGGTCCAGTGCAATGCGTTATTTTAATACCATTATCGATGTCGGGAACTGAATATGTCTCATCTATTATATGTGGATGACGTGATATTATTATGCTAGGCTAAATCGCAAGTGATTATCATAGTGTTGAATTATGGTTAGGCATGAAAATGAATATCCAAAAGAGTGGCATTTATGTTTCTTCTGATGTTAGAAATAGGGAACAACTTAGTAGTTTGGCGGGGTTGCCTCTCCAAGAAATTCCGTTTAGGTATCTGAGAGTACGGATTACATCGGGTAAGCCAAAGTATTTTGATTTCTTTCCTTTATTGGAAAATAGGAAAAGTCATATCAATGCATGCCAAAACCGATTTCTCTCCTTTGCTGCGAGAGTTACCTTAATTGTGTCAGTTCAGAATAGTTGCATATACATTGGACTCCCCATGTAACTATTCCGAAAAGAGTTATTAAAGAAATGGATAGGATATTGAAAGCTTTCCTATGGATGGGTAAGCATGGAAATTCTAAGGGAGCTAAAGTCAAGGGGAGTGAGATTATGGTGCCCAAGAAGCAAGGGGGTTTGGATATTATTTCGATAACTCAGATGCAAAGATTACTGCTTATAAAGTGCATTTGGTGATTATTTGTGGATAAAGAAGCTATGTGGGTCAAACGGGTGCAGATTTATCGACTCACCAGGCAAAGTTTTTAGCAAATCCAAATGAGGTATGACCATTTTTGGATTTTCAAAATTTTGTTGCAATTAAGAGAGTTGATTTACCCTAACATTAAATGTCGAATTGGGAATGGCGAGGATGTAAATTTCTGGTATGATAATTGGAATAGCTTCAGCCCTCTTTGGCCGAGAAATGACTTGTCTGGTTTTAGAAATCGAATTCCGAAGGAGGCAACAGTTGCTTGGGTAGTTCAGTGGAGGGCTCAAATGCATAGATGCAGGTTTGGTCATATTCTTGATTGGTATATTAATGGTGTGTTGCTTTTTTCAGAACCAAACCTGCAGATTTGGAATGGAAATCATGCCAGAGTTTTCACAACTAAATCAGCATATGGAATTGGGAGAGAGAGGCAGGAAGAGGTTAGTTGGGTTGAGTTGGTGTCACAACACGTTTTAAGTCCTAAAGCTTCTTTTTTCTTGTGGTTGGCAATCAAAAATAGGCTAAGAACAAAAGATAGATAGTTTGGTAGTTTTGATCCCATGTGTGTGTTGTGCAAACAAGCCAATGAGAGTAGAAATCACTTGTTTTTGAATATGAGTTTTCCAAAGCGGTGTGGAGTCATATTTTGCATTTGCGTAGTAGACTACATTCCTCCTATGAGTGGAGTGAGGTGTCAACAACTGTTATACGGGGAACTCGATCTGGGTGGCCAATAAGTCTCATAATCGAGACTTCGTTTTAGTTAGTGCTTTACCACTTATAGAGGGAGAGGAATTGAAAGATGTACAATATAACATCCCATTACTGGTGGGAAGGTTTATGGTAAATGTGAGTGATTAATGAGAGTTAGAAATGCATTTCCATGTTCATGCATAATATGTCATACACATATATATGAATAGTGAATTTGTCTCCACATGAAAATAATTGTACATGCATTCACAAATAATTCTGGGTATAATTCAATTGATTTGTGAGTTTTGAGAATTATGAATGTTTTACAGTGGAAATATTAGTGATTAGTGAAAATATCGTACTTGAGAATGTTGGTGAATTTAGGAGTTACTTTTGAAATTTATAGAGTATTGTGAAAGAAGTAAAATGAAATATTATAATAGGGAATAAGAAATCAAAAGATATTTAGAGATAATTGGGCTGTAAGGATGGGAGTTAATGAGTTTAGTTCAAAAGGAACTTAGTTAGAGCTTAGACCATAGGAAAGTGACAAGTGTCACTTAGGCTTTTGTACTTTTGCTAGAAGTAGTTTACTGTTCTCTGAGATTTGAAAGATGAAGTGATTTGCCTAAGTTCCTTCTTTATTACCATCTTTTTCCAATTTTCTTCCCATATATAGAGTTTTCCATTAAACACTTTCTAAGAGATTTATATGCTCTTCCTTTCCTACCCCAAGCCCACTTTACCCATTATGTCCTCTACCCTAAGAAAAACCAGAAGCTAGACATTGTACTTAGTGAAGTACGTAAATTTTGTTGAGTTAAGGCTTGAAGATTTTGAAATTTTCAGCAGGTAAGTAGTGAATAAATACCTCAAAGTTGGGGATTTATGAAATAAATTTGATAAGTTACTGTTATCTGCATGGAAAAATGGCATTTTCGTGTTTGTTCATACATACTGTGTTTTTGGGGATGGAAAATTTGGTTATATTGTTAATTTAGTGTTTTGAAAGATTATTAGTGATTAGGTGTTGTAAAAGTGATTTTTGCAGTTGTAATGGAAGAGATACTTTAGGTAAAAGATGAACTAGATGTAAAATTCGTGTTTTGACTTTGAGAGAAAATCTGGATTAATCTAGATAGATTTTGGCAAAGTTGCCTTCTTGAAAGTTACAGATCTTTCTTTTATCTTTCCATTGGTATATTGTATGGAAATTTTGGACAATGGAGTCAAAAGTTATAATCTTTATAAATGTAGATGTTCTGGAGAAAAAGTAAGACGAAATTAAAGTAAAATGATACAAAAGTAAGACGAAGTGAAAATAAGATGAAGTAACAGTAAGGCGAAGTGAAAGTAAGACGAAGTGAAAGGAAGACGAAGCGAAAGTAAGATAAAGTGAAAGTAAGACAATACAAAAGTAAGACGAATGAGGACAAAAACATATTTGATTCTTTTGGTCATAACTTCTTCTCTAGACACCTAAATGATCTGATTCTTGAACCAATAGATTCGTATGACATTGCTCTACATCTCTAACAAACTCACAGCCATTTGAAATGAAATGAGAAAGATTAAGTAAAAAATATGGAGTGGGTACATTGTTTGTACTCTGAGATATTATGAACTGGTGTTAATTTGCTGAACATACTTTAGTATTTTGATGATTTCGAGATCAGTAGAGCTCCAAATGAGATCAATTATATGACGGAAATTACCAAGGATTATCATGAACATGTATTGTACATAATTCATTTCATACATGTGCATTATCGAATACTTACGATGGTGCAAATTGCGATATTGTGTGAATTGATTGTTATAGAGGAGCAACTGGAATGTCAATCTCCAGACATTGCCGGATCTTCCAGGCATTAGCTTTGGGAGCAGCTAGTGAGTAGCCTAGTCGATTTCACTCAATAAATTGTTTGCTTTAGAATGTGTTTTGAATGCTGATATAATTCTGGACAATAAAGGTCCGGTGATTTTGATGTATAAATGAGTTATTAAAGTGCTCCTTGTATATGAACAAGACGAAATAAGTGCTTCAACATATGAAAATTGTGAATATACATATGAATGCAAAAGTGTGTTCAGCATTTCTGCTGAATGCTAGACTAAGATCCGATGATGAATGTGATCTAAATGTGAATGGGCATCTATGAGATTGACCGAGGTTATGTTATGGGAAACATTTGTTAAGTCAAAATGACTTTACGATTAATAATTTTGATGATAAACAAAAGTAGGTAAATGAAAAGCAGACGGAAACAAAAGCAGACGGAAGCAAAAGTAGAAAAATAGACGAAAGTTATTTGAAAAGCAGACGAAAGCCAAGTAGAAAAGCAGACGGAAGCCAAGTAGAAAAGTAGATGGAAGCAAAAGCAGACAAAAACTATTTGAAAATCAGACGGAAGCCAAGTAGAAAAGCAGACAAATGAAAAATAGACGAAAGCAGAAAAGCAGACGAAAGAGCAAAAGCATACGGAAGCGAAATACAGATGGAAGAAAAAGTAGAAAAATAGACGAAAGAAAATAGATGGAAGCATCAATCTGAGTTAGTTACAGAACTCAACTAAATAACCGTTTCTTTAAAGAATCAAGAAGCAGTTGAAGACAAAGCTATAAATATGAGTTGAAGATGAAGACTGCAAATGCTTGAAAAAGTGTCGAAAAAGTTAAACACAAGAGATGTTGGACCCCGTTACCGGAGCCCAACATCGGACTCGTAAACCTGAAACTTGAGCGAGGAGGGAAGACTGAAAATTGAAACTTTTAAGGAAAACTCGTTCGTAAGCAAAAGTGAGCGATGAATAAACCTGAGCTCATATTCTTTTAATTTCTTAACTCAAACCTCTACATGCAACTGTTAACATTTCGAAACCCACAACACAAAGAAACTTTTACAAACTCAAGTAATTCCCCAAAATTTCTCATGCAAATTTCATTAATAACAAAAATAAGCGTTTTACAAAGCTTTAATGGCATTTCAAGCCATAATACAACAGTTAAGTTCAAGAACCAATACACAAAATACACTTGAACTTATAAAACTTGAAATGGGTCTAAAGCCTTGAATTCCCAAAAATCTAACCAAAACACAAAATATTTCAATTCGGAGTGATGTCGAACTCCTGACCTACTCGAACTCTTGTTCATCACCTGTATGGGGGAGGAGAATGGGGGGTGAGCTATAAAGCTCGTGGGTAGCA
>JAOTAZ010000001.1:27973083-27985683 GCA_025629785.1 Erythroxylum oxycarpum | reverse complement strand
CTATCAATTTAACTCTCGGCCAATGTTTTAAAACATTAAGTTTTAGTTAGATCTTCGACTACATGGAGTTGGACAGAGGTCTGCTATTGTCACACTAAAATGTCACCTAAAGCTTCTTTTGTTAAATATATATTTTTGGTTATTTAAAGATTATATCATATTGTAAGGGAAAAAAGAAGAAGGGAAAGTCTACCTTGTAAATTAAACATTTGGTTCCACAATTGAAATAATTAGTTGGGAGCATTTCCTCAAATATTACTATCCTTAAAAGTGAAAAGGATGGTTACTAACCATAACACATGACCAACACACCATAGTTTTTAAAATGGTCAACTAGCACTACTTGGTCATCATTGCTGGTAAAAGAAGAAATCACTTAAAATCCAAACCTAATCACTAACATTGTAATTTTCTTTTTAATTTGATTGACTTTCACAAAAGTAGTAGGAAAACAATACATTGAATAAAGGCATAGTAGCTCAGTCAATGTTCAACCCAAGTCTCCTGATCTAGAATCACTACTCCACTGTTCATCAATTACACGCTGATCTAGTTAAGGGTGAGCATTTGGATAATTTGAGCCCAATTTTTACTGTTCAGTCCTGCCCGAATTACTCGAAAAATTTTCCATCTTATCCGGCCCGAATTACCCGAAATGTTATTCGAGTAAAGCCCGAATTACCCGAAATTTTGTTTAATTCTCTTTCAAAAATTACACAAAATAACTAAATACTTGAATTACATTCTCATATCTCAACAAATAGTTAAATTCACTAATAATATAACCAAATATTTCAATTAACTAGCATAATTAATCTGTTAATTCTACAAGAAAAATAACGAAATATATTTTCATAATTCTTTTAAACCTAATTCGGGTAATTGGGTAACCCGAATTATTTTCGGTTTGGGGAGTTACCCGTCCCAAACCGAAAATAATTCAGGTAATACCCATCCCGACCCGATTTACCAGTATTTTAGCATTTTATTACCCGAATCAATTTGGACCGGGCCGGGTAATCGGGCGGGCCCGAATAATGCTTACCCGAATTATTCGCAAAATGCAATGGCTCTTTCTTAAATAGGCATTTTCTTCAACTATTCGTTACTCCACTTATTTTCCAAGTTGACATTAAGTCTAAAGAATCATCGATATCATCTTTGTTAGAATCTGCTAGTATCCAGACGTTGAGAAACTTTTTTGATAATTTCTCAAAGTTGATTGTCGAATTATGTGATTGGCAAGATCCTTTCAGATATTGTGGAATCATTTCTAATAAATAAGATAAGTTCATTAAGAAGGATCCCATAAAAAAGGAAACATTCTTTTGCAAAATTATATTGTTACCTATTTGAATAAATCAAATTTGAATTTTAAAATATTATATAGTTATCATCAAAAACACTAATAACAAACTGTGAGCCAACAATCTCCCCCTTTTTAATGATGACAACTAATAAACATAAATATTTAATTCAAAGGTTTGAGAGGGGTCGAAGGATACCTGTAATTTATAAGTCCTTACTGATAACCGTGATTTAGTAAGATCCTCTTACTACCATTAAGTAGTAGGAGCCTATCCTATATAATATAGCAATAAGATAATTTCAACGACAAAGGTCTCAGAAATATATCATTAGAAATAACAACATAAGCTAAGTATTTTAGCGAAGTATATACTCTACCTACTCATAAGCCAAATATTTTGGCCAAGTATTTCAGTGAAGACCTAAGTATACTCTCCATACTCTCCCCTTTGTCATTATCAAAAAGAGACAAGCAATCAAGAAACAAGAAAAAAAATGCACAAATATGTAAGAGTAAAAATTAGGCAGTAACAAAAAATTGTCAGTTTATCCAAAAAAAATAACCAGAGTATGTTAATCATGTAAAATATTCTTTAAAGGAATCCAAAATAGTGCGAATAAGGAGTTGCATGTCATTGAATTGGTCTTGCATCCTTATTATCTGTTCACGCATTTGATCTTGATTGTATCGCATGTCCCTTAGTTGTTGAAGGATCATATCATTTGTATTCTAAAGCATGACAGGGGCTGATTTCTATAGAGCAGGATCCAAGACATTTGCTACTCTTTCTGTTTTCTTCTATACCTATACATTATCTTTTAGCTTATATCCGAATTGGTAGGGAATAGATGAATGAAACTTGTCAGGTTCATACCAATCCAAATTATCAAAAGACACTCCATAATGAGCGGAAACTTTGGTAGGTAGCATCTCGTAAGGCAGACTACCAGTGGTATTCTTACGACTCCCTTATCCATCGTAAATGGCAGGATATATCATTGCTGGGAGGTTCAACCGATTTCCCTTTGGTAGATTATTCACAACATATGTGTCCAGGAGACTGCATCTTTCCACTGAACTACTCCTTGGAAAAATTGAAGTAGCAGATATCGATGCAAGGCATCGTGGTAGTAAGTCCAAATGTCTAAACCAAGGTCTCCTTTCAAGAGTATTCTATGTGTACAGGGAAATAAACTTCATAGCTTCTCCTAGATCAAGATCAGTAATGTCCCACTTATGATAGGGAAAGTCAGTTCTGCCTATGGGAGTTATATCTGGTATGTTTCCTAAGATTTCCTCAGTGATCAAAATCTCATACTCAGGTACCTAAGAGACAATTGCTAACTTTCCATCAATTTCATCTTTTCTCATATGTGTAAAATAACTTAAGTAAATCATCACACACTGTCTCATTCAAATTCAAAAAAATTCACCAACCAATAGCAAGAAAGCGAGGAGAGATGGGAATAACAATATCATTGAACAGGAGAGGAGGCAAAATGTGTCCAATAACCACCTTCCGCTTCTTGTAGTGCATTTTGTATTATGCTTTAGCTTCAATTGATTGAAACATCTTGATCAGTGCTGATACTCTCCTACTTATGTTTCTTTTATTTTGACCTTTTTGCCTTTGGAATTTCTTCAAACATCGTTTCTTCATAAGATAGTTCATATGAATAATAGGGTCTTCAATATTCCCTTTAACCATAGGCACTTTGCCTTTTCTTATTTTTTCTCTTTCTCTTCCGAGATTCTTCTTCTTCCCTTGGTTTAACGTCAGGGTTTTTTTCTTTTTCAAAAAATTGCTCAACCTACTTTGCAAAACTTCCTCTAGCTTGTGGACGCTTTATTAAACTAACTGCTTCTTCGTCAGAATTATTATCATTAACGATCTAGTGTACTTCAGGCAATTTTTTCCCCGTGGAACCAAGTTGAGGAGTAGTCAATGGTGGTGGTGCGAAAGTTTTGACAGACAGAATAGAAGGAGTAGGTAGAGTGAGACTAGACAATGAAGGAGAATGGTATCTTACCTTTCTTATTAGCTCCCCCTCACTAGAAGATTTCTCTTCTTCTTTTTCCTTTTCTTCTTCTTCTTCTTCTTTTTCTTCTTTTGCTTCTTTTTCTTTTTTTGATGAGCTAGGGTTTGAGTCATCAGAACTTTCTTCACCGAAATCAAAGATATATTGCTGCTTGATCAATAGTTCATTGTGTTCGGAAGATGAATTAGAATCTGATTCTTCAGGAAGAGACAGTATTGCCAAAATCTTTCTCTTTCTCTCATATGGAGTCTCTTGAATGGATGCTTCTAAAACTTGAGGCTTTTTGATAGAAGTGATAGAAACAGGTTCAGTAAGGGTGTTTAAAGATCCTACTATTGTTGACAGAGAAGAAGATTCAGAAATAAGAGTTTCAAACTCTTATTAATGGCGAAGAGTTTCACCATGGCTAGTAGTGGGAGTCAAAATTTTCTTTTCTCCCTTGCACTTTGTTTGTGTCATTTCAAATAAGCTAGTGAGATTTAAGAGATTTGAGAAAAACAAAGAGTTTAAGTGCAGAGAGGTAAAATGTGCTTCTAAGAATGATGAAGATGAGTAGAGGGAAGAAACTTTCTCAAGATATACTAAATGGTTCTTGAGCATGGATTTTATGTGAAGATGAACAATCGTACACGCTATTAGCAGAGGTGTGATAGTCTACTTATCTTTTGTAAGTCACAAATGGAAAGCTATCAAAACAACCACGTGTTTAAAAAAACAAAACAACACTATTTAATATCTTCCTTTTTAAGACACGTGTATTCCACCTATTAAACTAAGAGGAGCCTTATAAACTAAAAGGAGCCTGCTAAAGAATATATTAGAAGGAGCTTGTTAATATTTGTAAAAAGCAGTGGCATAGAATCTTTATACGAAGTTAAATATAAGATAATTTGCATATATCAAGCTCTTTTCTTAACAAAGAAAATTTGTCTTCAAAAAATGGCTTAGTAAAGATATCAGCTACTTAATTTTCAATTTTAACATGCAAAAGATCAATGGTTCCTTCTAAAACATAATCTCTAAGAAAATGATATTTGATTTCTATATGCTTGGTCTTAGAATGACGTACAAGATTTTTAGAAAGATTGATTGCACTTGTACTATCACATAGTATAGGAATATGATCAAAGTTTAGAGAAAAATTTTAGAGTTGATGGTGGAAACAAATGAGCTAAAGTGAGTCAAAAGCACTGTATTTGAGTCTTTTTCTAAAGATTCACACTCACTTACCTTCATGGAGCAAGAATTAGAAGAATTAGAGCAAGGGTAGACAAGAAAATACCAAAAGAATGAAAATTATCACAAGTCATGGCCATAAGATGTCATGGTCAATAGGCGTGATAGCCCATGTCACGCTCATGCAAGGTGTGTCATATGCAAGCTGTGTCACGATCATAAGACACCACTTACGGCCATGAGATAGTGCCACCTTACCCGAAACCCTACATTTTTGTATAAAAGCATCATTTTTGTGATGAAAATGTTATGTTTTTGTTTAGAGAATCATCTAAAGGGTTTTGGGAGGAACCAAGGGCACTAGAGGAGCTACTTTGGAGTCCCATGGAAGGCTAGACATTTTGACGTCGGATCGAAGGTGCCATCGACGCCGACGACCTAGTTAAGCATTTCACTCTTTGTTTGTTGTTCTTTCTCTTAGGGATTGATTATGTCATCCTATGTTTAATGTTTGGGTGTTATGTGAGAATGATTGAATGCTCTATCTGATTACTTTTATGAAAGAACTCATTGCTAGAATTTCAATATAATTCGTAATTGTTATATTTGAGATTCATTTGTAGCGACTAATAGTTTGTAATCATTAGGGATAACATAATCTAGGTTAAATAACCTGAGCTTATATGATTGTTGCCTTGATTAAGCTATTTTCCTAATTTATAATGCGATTTTCCAATTAAATCTAGAGATCTTGTTCTAGGTTATTCGATAGCTAGGTTTAACTAATGAGCATCTCTTAATTAAACACGACCTAAGGAAAAACTGAGATTAATAGGGCTTATTGTTAATATATGATAAATAGTTGCTAAGAGGGGTATAAGAACAACAATTCAATGAAATATGTCAAATTGGGTGTAAGTTGAGATTGAGGCAAAGAATCGGGTCCCAAAATGAATTCATCGTTTTCATCATTTTTACATGTTTTCATTAATTTGTCTTTACTAGTTTAGTTTCATTTTATATTCTTGTTTGATAAACCCCTTATAACTTAAACATCGTTTAATTTCATTTCAAAAGCTTTGCACACATTCTCTATGAGATCGATCTAGACTCACCACTGCTGTAGTAGCAGGTTTAGTTTGACATGCTACTATCAATTTTAGCACCGTTGCTAAGGAATGCGATGCTTTAATTTTTGTTCTAAATTTTAGTTGGTGTTTTGTACATATTTGTTTGCAATTTATTTCTTTTTAATTATTTCATGATCTTTTCACTTTTTATTTAGTGTTTATTGTGTTAAAAATAAATCAAAATATTCATGAATGGAAGTAATTTTTTTGTAACTCATATTCCCAATCCTGTAACCAAGTTTGGACTGATCAACCTAACTTTAGTTATGGATGGAATAATTAACATAATTACTTCCATGATAGTTTGCAAGATGTACAAAAATTTCCGTATAAACCAAAAGCTTTTTATCATGACTCAGGTACATCCTTGAAAGATTTGCTTGATATTATGACTGCTAACAATCTTCAAATTCAACATAGTCTACAACAGTTCTAGGAGGATACTATGCAAGTCAAGATACAATGTCTAGACTCCAGAATATGGCAAGCCAGATGGGTCAAATGATAGAAGCGTTTGACCACCTAGCATGACAAAGTGAAGAGGAGTAGCCATATCAACTTGAGGTGTACCCATGGGACGTTAGTGTAGAGACATTATAGA
Source organism: Erythroxylum oxycarpum (assembly GCA_025629785.1). Classification (NCBI taxonomy): domain Eukaryota; kingdom Viridiplantae; phylum Streptophyta; class Magnoliopsida; order Malpighiales; family Erythroxylaceae; genus Erythroxylum; species Erythroxylum oxycarpum. Next base: position 27,979,428 of record JAOTAZ010000001.1, on the reverse strand, counting down.
GTGAAGAGAAGCTTAAGAATCTTTAGAGAAATACTCAAGAAATTGCTTATGAAGAAGAAGTTGAGGAGGAGCTCGCAGAATAAAATGATATATCTTTTAGCTCGAAGGTGAGTACTGAGTCCATACTTATTTTTAAGACCAACTCTTTACCTTTGCCTAGTAAGTTAGAGAAATTGAACGAAGAAGAAAAAGGTAAAGAGACATTCGAGATCTTTCCAGAGTGCATGGACTCAGTAGAGATTCTTAAAATAGGCCATATGCTAAATATAAGAGGTCATCAACTGATACCCTATCCTGAACAACCTCATGTGGAGGAAGCTCAAACATTGACACACGAGGATCATAATTTTGTCATGTGAGGGAAGTATGGAGTCGAGGCAGTGACATTAAACAAAGACGCTTCTTGGGAGGCAACCTAAGGGAAGTAAAATTCTTTTCCTTTACTTTTTCACACTAATTAGGATATGCATATATGTTTCTATGTTGGTTTGTTTCTTGGTTGTTTTAATTTTTCAATCAAAATGAGAGGGAGAATAAAAAAACAAATAATTTCTCATTTTCTATTGCTTCTAGGACTATATAGTCATGATTAGAGAATGAGTTGACTGGAGAATTTCATGGCAACTTTAGCATGTACTTTTACCCTTGTGATTGGTCAATATACATTATCTTTAAAAGAGTAGTGACTAGTGGTGGACAAAAGCAAGTGAGATTTTGAGCTTTATTAGACTGACACATTCATATCAGTCTCATTGTCTTTTGTTTATATGTGTCATGACATGTACATCCTGATTTTGCCTTGATTTTCTATTCAATACCACATTTTTATCACATGCATTAACAAGGAAATGATTAGGCATTCTTTGTTGTATAAACTACATTAGCAAAATAACCCACCCATTTATATGAATTTTCCTTTGTTAAGCCCCCTTAAGCTTTATTTAGCCTTTCTTTTTGTGCAAATCACATTACATGATATTAAACTAATGTCTTACCTAATTCATAAAGCTAGTGGAGCATTTGTTGATTGTTGATGATTATGGGTGTGTAAAAGTATAAGTGTGGGGTATCCATATATGTGGGAGGGTTATAATTATTAGGATGTCAATTTATGTCTTATCATTGAAGTTCCCATCTTGATGTAACTTCATTCAATTTTTATATAAAAAAAGAAAAGGAAAAGAAAAGAATATACATACATATATATATATAGTTGTTTATGATTGGTCTTTCCTCCTAAAGTTGCATTGAATGGATTATTTGAGTATGTTGGATATGAGGTGGATGTTGCTTTCAATAATCACTCCCTCTGGTTACAAAATCTTGTTTATGATTAATTTTTGTGTGTGATATATGCCTGATGCGGTTTGTGATGAGAGAGCTTGAGTTTAAGCTAGGAAACATAGTTTTTGCATTCATCATAGTTAATGTACACTACTGTGAGTGAATGTTGGTTTTTGCACTGGATGGTATATTGAGTATATTTCTTATTTCACTAGCTTTGATGACTTTTGTACTACACTATCTAAATACATCTCACCTTACCCTTGCCCACATTACAATCTTGAAAAGTTCTTTAATTCATGATTATACATGTGACTCTTAGTGGTGGAGAAATAAAATGATATGCAAACTTGTGAAATGTCATGATCATGAATGGTGTTGAGTTTACCCATAAATACATCTTATTTAAACACATTTTGTCCAAGTTTACCATTACATTGCTTAATTTTTAAAGGTACTGAATGTTGAATGATCATGAGTAGAAGTGTTGAATGTTGACTTCTTACTATGATTTTTGAAAGTCGTCCATCTTTACTTATGATTATGTATTCTTAGGAAATATAGAAAAATGAGTAAATGTTTTTGAGTTTGTGATCTAAATTTTGATGTTTTGCTTAAAGATGGTCAAAAGCTAAGTGTGGGAGAAATTGATATATGCTTAATTGATTATGAATTTATTCCATAACACTTGGTGATTATTGCTATGAGAATGCTTAAGGTACTTACTTTAGTTCATATTTGATTTTAGGCACAACTCAAAAACAAAAGAGCTAAAGTGAGTTGAGATCACTATATTGAGCCATTTTCTGAAGATTCACACTCACTTGTCTTCATGGAGCAAGAACAAGAAAGACTAGAACAAAAGGAGATAAGAAAATACCAAAAGAATAAAGATTATCACAAGTCATGGCCATAAGATGCATCTCATGGCCATGACACGCCATTTCATGTAAGTGATAGCCTATGTCATGCCCATGTAAGGTGTCTCATGGCTATGAGACATCACTCACAGCTATGAGACAGTGCCACCTCACCCGAAACCTTACATTTTTTGTATAAAAGCATCATTTTGTGACAACGATGTTATGTTTTTGTTTAGAGAATCATCTGAAGGGTTTTGGGAGGAACCAAAGGCACCAGAGGAGCTACCTTAAAGACCTATGGAGGGCTAGACATTCTGATGCTAGTTCGAAGGCTCCATCGATGTCGACGCCCCTGTTAAGCATTTCTTTGATTGTTTGTTGTTCTTTCTCTTAGGGATTGATTATGTTATCCTATGTTTAATGTTTAGGTGTTATATGAGAATGATTGAATGCTCTATTTGATTATTTTTATGTAAGAACCCATTGTTTGAATTTCAATATAATTTGTAATTGTTATATTTGAGATTCAATTGTAGTGACTAATGGTTCATAATCATTAGGGATAACATAATCTAGGTTAAATGACCTGAGCTTGTGTAGTTGTTGCCTTGATTAATATGTTTTCCTAATTCGTAAAACAGTTGTCCAATTAAATCTAGAGAGCTTGTTCTAGGTTATTCAATGAATAGGTTTAATTAACGAGCGTTTCTTCATTAATCACAACCTAAGGAAAAACTAGGATTAACATAGCTTGTCGTTAATCTACAATAAATAATTGCTAAGAGAGGTATAAGAACAACAATTCAATGAAATATATATAATTGGGTATAGGCTAAGATTAAACCAAAGAACTAGGTCCCAAACGAATTCATCGTTTTCATCATTTCTGCATGTTTTCTTTAATTTGTCTTTATTAGTTTAGTTTCATTTTATTTTCTTATTCGATAAACCAACCCCCCATAACCTAAACACTGTTTAATTTCATTTCAAAAACTTTACACACACTCTCTGTAGGATCGACTGAGACTTACCACTGCTATAATAGTAGGTCTAGTTTATTTTACATAGCGTTATGACGCGCTACTGTCACTAGCTTATGAAGAAGTCTTGTTTGAAGAAATTATAAAAACTAAGAAGTCAAAATTAAAGAAACACAAGAAAGGAGAGTCTTTAGCACCGGTCAAGTTGTTTCAATCAATGGAAGTTGAAGCACAATACAAAATGTGTTACAAAAATTGAAAGTTGGTTGCTGGATGCATTTTGCCTCCTCTCCTATTTGATGACATTGGTATTCCCATCTCCTCTTTCTTTCTTGCTATTGGTTGGGAAAAGTTTTGAATTTGAATGAGACAGTGTGTGATGATTTGGTTAGATCATTTTATACACACTTGAGAAAAGATAAAATTGATGGAAAGTTGGCTATTGTCTTTTGGGTATGTGAGTGTGAGATTTTGGTTACTGAGGAAATCTTGGGGAACATACTGAATATAATTCCCATAGGCAGAACTTACTTTCCTTGTCATAAGTTGGACATTATTGATCTTGACATGGAATAAGTTGTGGATTTTATTTGCATACACACAGAGAATACTTATAAAGGAGACCTTTGTGTAGACATTTGGACCTACTACCACGATGCCTTGTCGATATCAACTACTTTAATCTTTATAAGGAGTAGTTCAATGGAAAGATGCAGCTCTTAGACATATATGTTGTGTATAATATACTGAAGGGAACTTCCCAGTAATGATCCTACAATTTATGGTGGATAAGGGAAGTTATAAGAATACCACTAGTGGTTTACCTTATGGAATACTACTCAACAAGATTTTCGCTTACTATGAAGTGTCTTTTGACAATCTAGATTGGTATGAACCTGCCAAGTTTTATTCATCTACTCCCTATCAATTTGGATATCAGTTGAAAGATAATGTGTGGGTAGAGAAGAAAACAAAAAGAGTAGCAGACATCCTACTCCATAAAAATCAGCCCCTGTTACACTTCAGATTGCAAATGATATGATCCTTCAATAACAGCTAAGGGGTATTCAATCAAGTTAGGGTCAAATGCATAGCCAGATCAATAGTATGTAGAATCAACTTATTGATAAGCAGATTCTTCTATGAAAAAAAAATTCATCTCTTAAATGATGATGTAATCTTCTTAAAGTTTTTTCTCATACTGATTTTTTATTATTATACCTCTGTCTGACTTCCCTTTTTGATAATGACAAAGGGGGAGAGTTAAGAGTCGATGATATATTTTGCTAATACATTTTGCATGTTTTTAATTTTGTATGATGAAATATGCTTTTGAATTTGCATGATGAAATAGTAATTTGTGATATATTTCAATAACTAGTGAAATATTATTGAATCTGTGAAATTCATATGCTATGATTGCATCCAAATTATCTTTTAAAATAATAGACTCCTTTTTTAGAGATTGTAAGAAAGGCTCCTGCTAACCACGGTTACAAGTAAAGACTTATAAAGATTACAAGTATCTTTCGGAATCCTTTATCTCTTTTGAATTTTGAAGATATATCCATTATTGCTTGTCATCATCAAAAAGAGAGAGATTGTTAGCTCAAGGTTTATATTAATGATTTTGATGATAACTTTATAATGTTTCAAAATTTTATTTTGGATTATTTCCATTTATTCGAATAGGTAACAATATAGTCTTGCAAAAGAATGTGTCCTTTCTTGGAGGATCCTTCTTAATGAACTTACCTTATTTATTAGAGATGATTCCACAATATCCAAAGGGATCCTACAAACCATATAGGTCGACAATTAACTCCAAGAAATTGTCAAAATTCATTCTTAACGTAGAATGTAAGATTCCAGCAAAGATGATATTGAGGATCCTTCGGAAGTCAACTCAGAATATAAGTGGACTAATGGCTAGTTGAAGTAAATGCCTATTTAAGATAGAGCCACTGTATTTACGAAGATGTCAGATTTTTGAAATACTTCGGCAGCATCAATATTCTTGAAAATCATATCTTTATCAAACTCCTTGTTCCTTAGAAAGTGAAACACTATATTGAGATAGATTATTATTCCTTAAAGCTTTCATTGAGCAAACCATATATTTATTTTTTGTTGAGAGCTTGTAGAGGCTTGTTAAACACTACAAATGTGGAAGGTTGCTAAACGAGGAAGCAGAAATTGACAGGAATTTCACGAATGAGTTTCACCGCCTCCAGATCTCTTGCTAGACCTAGTTGCTGATGCTTCAGGAGTGTGCTTTTTGAGAGAATGCTTTTTCTTGTTTCTTTATTTTAGTTTTTGTTTTTTAACTTTCCAATGTACCAAAAAAAATTTACTACTTGGAATTTTATAGTGAAATAATCAATTGGATATTTGGGGATTGGACATAAGCTTCGTTATATGCCGAATCGGTATAAATCAACCGTATCATTCTTTCTCTTTCTTAACTTTTAAATTTCCATATTATAATGTTTGTGTTCAATTTCAAGAGGCTCCTTTACTTTTAAAATAGGCTCTTCTGTTTTAATATTGCAAGAGTTTTCTTTTGTTTCAATCTTTTATAGGCTCCTTTCGATAACATACTCCTTTCGTTTTGAAAGTTAACAGGCTTCTTTCGTTTTTAAACATTAACAGGCTTCTTTCATTTTGAAATTTAACAAGTCCCTTTTATTTACAGACCTTTATGTTGAAATAACAAGTTCTTATCTTTTATAGGAATCGATAGTAACTTGCAAAAGAAATTTTAAGTCTCACAAGTGCTTGCTTTATCAATAATGTTCTTTTGTGATCAGAGACTTAGCTTAAACTTTATTAGACTTAGGCTGTTTGGCACTATTCTACTTAAATAATGTATCAAAATGTTATTGTTTAAGAGTTATTTATGTTAATTTAAGTCAAATTTTTACAAATTTAAACCTAATGTGAAATCTAATCAATTTATAACTATTTTTATTAATTAATCGATCTTGTTTCTCTTTATTTACACATCATATTTCTTTAAAAAGTGGTAAATAATTTAATTCTCTATCAAAATTTTAAAATATTAGAATAAACAAATACAAAATATTCAAAAAAGATATTTATTGTGATAATTTCGGCCATCTTAATTGGTACGTAGAAATAACAAACCAATCAATTACTCAATCAATACTTTCACTAGACCATTGAACGAATGTTCACTGCATATCGTTTATTTACAT
>JAOTAZ010000001.1:27947855-27962007 GCA_025629785.1 Erythroxylum oxycarpum | reverse complement strand
ATTTTTATTTTATTGTATTTTTAAAATATTATTAATATTATATATAATTAAATATAATTATTGTATAATTATGACGTCACACCAGTTTGGTCGGTGGTTGAACCATTCAAACCGGTGAACAGTAAGCTTCCGATTCGATGGCCGGTCCGGGTTTCAAAACACTGGTATTAACATCTTATATTACATTTAAACGAGCAATGTATAATATTGTTTTCTATTGCAACATATTATACTTTATTTTTTAATTTAAAATAAAATACCAATTGATTATTATATATTTTTAATTCATTAATCGTGACAAAATGTATTTTATCGTAAGTCACTTTTCAAGTTCATTATAATTAACATCAACTAATGACTCTTTTTCTTTAATCCAAAAATTAATGTGACTTCTTTTTACAATTCTACATGGTCTAGTCATTAGGAGTTGTATACTTGATTACTCTACTCCTCTGGTGATCCTATAGCACCTTGATTCACTTTGTGGGTGAGTCTTTGGTCTTTGGTCTTTGTTTCCTCTTTTCTTACTTTTAGCACTCCTCTAGTTCTCCTCCGTTCCATTTTTTTGGTCTAACTTTCATGTAAACTTCCTTGCTTCTCCTTCCCATGTGTTCTTCCTACTCTATTGTGTTCTCCTCCCTTCTTGCCTTTTTCCCAATCATAGTCTTTCTTTTTTCCTACTTTAATCTCCTATTCACTTACTTTTTCTATTTCTACTAATATGTTGATCAATGTGCCTTTTTTTTTAAATTCCCCTTCTCTCCTCTCCTGCCAATGTTCCCTCCATCTTGCAACCTTCACTAGTCATTGGCTTTTTCAACCTAGTCATCCCAACTATGACCCCAATAGTTTCTTTACCTTCTTTTGTGCTTGATTGTTTATACATTTACTCCATGACACTTAGTGATTAGTGTTGTGAAATGCTTAAGACATTCATTTTAGTTCATATGTGATTTTAGGTACAATTTGGAAACACAAAAGCTAAAATGAGTTAAAAGCACATTCCTTGAGCCATCATCTTAATGGTCAAACTCATTTGTCTTCGTGAAACAAGAAGGAGATGGATTAGGGAGAAGATGGGACAAGAAAATGAAAAAGAAGCGTTCACCATGCAATGCAAGCATAACTTTGAAATCAGAATTGTTTCAGTGATGCATGGTTGGATGCATTGTGTGCAAACAACGGTGTATCTTCCCAGAACCTTATTTTTTTCATATAATTAGACATTTGAGTGGCCAAGAGGGGGAAGAATTGCTTTTGGGAACTTATGAAGGGGCAGAACACTCGCTCTTTGAAGACCTATGAAGGGCTAAGCTTCCTTCTTCCGGTTCAAGGGTGAAATCAACGCCGAGCATCACCTTTGAGCATATCGTCATTTTGTATTATAAATCTCTCTCTTTGGGGATTGTTTATGTTTTCAGTGTCTATTAATTTCGGTATTTATGTAAAGATGATCTGAATGTGTTCATTAGATTATTTTTGTGTAAACCCATTGCTATAATCTCAAAAACAATACATAATAGTTATGTTTTGGATTCATTTGTGGCAACTAATGGTGTTGAAATCATTAAGGACAACATAACATAGGTTAAAAGACCTGAGCTTGTGTGGTTGTTGCTTAGATTGATCTGTTTTCCTTACTTGTAATGCAACTGTCCAATTAAGTCTAGAGAGCTTGTTTTAGGTTATGTGACAGCTAGGTTTAGTTAAAGAGCTTATTTTGATTAAATACAATCTAAGGGAAAACTAGGGTTAATAGGGCTTATTGTTAACCTATGATTAATAGTTTCTAAGAGATGTGTTAAACAATATGACAATGACGTATGTTTAACTATATGTAAGCTGAGATTTGAACTGAGAATCGAATTCTAAATGCATTCATTAATTTTGACTGTTTGAATTGACTTGCTTTCTTCTATTTAATTTTACTTTCTTTCTTAATTACATCCAACCAAAACCCCCCTTTTATCTTAAACATAAATTATTTTCATTGCAAAAGTTACACATACATTCCTTGTGGATACGATCCCTACTCACCACTGCTATAAATTTAGTTGTGCAGAGTTATGTTTACTTTCTACTGCATTTGACATGCATCGTTCTCCCTCAACTAGCTCTCCCCTTAGTCTTGTCCTAATATGATCTAAGATCTTACTCCTAAAAAGAGAACATGGTCATATGTATTGAATGACACAATACCAACTCCCAATTTCCCATCCTAGCACCTTCAATCCAAATTATCAAGGAAAGAGCCTCTAAATGGGATATTGCGTTAATAGGATTCTTTCATGGTATGAGACCACCCACTCGATAACGAAGAATTCTGCCCATTTGATAACGAAGAAGTGGATTGTAAATCAATGGAATTAGATGGAATTGATAAAGGAGTTAGTTAATGAAGATAACATCTTCATGACCAGATTTGGTTGTCCCTCTTAGGCTCAAAACGTGCTAAAAACAAGGCCTTGTTATAGTAAGTAAAACCAATTTTTATATAGAATTCGAGACTAGGTATATAACTACATATTATGAAGTAAAATCAAGTGCCTATATAGATCAATATCCACAATATTCCGTTGAAATATTGGAACATAGAGGAACTTGGTCACTTGGAAAGTTTTGTTGGGAAACTAATTTATCTTGATGAAGCTATTACTGTAATAAAGAGAATTAAATATGCAAGGATATATGTGTTAGCTAACATCTAAAAGGAATTACTTAAAGTTATCCACTTGATGAGAATAGATGAAAATGAAATCTTGCTCTAAGATATGGTCACATTCTCCTACTCATAGAGACCTAAAATAACTAAGAGAAAAGAGGTTTGGAAACTAAACAGAAGAACTTTTATTTAAGATGAATATAAAGAATTAATGCAATAGGACACATTGACCAGAAAAATCTTAAAGGACAAACCTAAAAAAGATACAATAAACGATTATGAGATGGCAAAAAAGAAGGAGATCAGTATTGGTAAGATCCTTTTATCTTTTATTGATAAAGTAGAAAAAGTACCAGAGTTATTGTTGACAAGTTTTATAATATAAAACTTTCAATATCACAAGTATATGGATTGCAACTTGTGGTATGAAAGGTATTATTCCTACAAGGACTAATAGACATCAAGAAACTTGAATAGAATTTTGTCTAAGGTACTAAAGATTGATTTGAATTAAAATCAAAAATTGAAATTAAAACAACTAATAAAATGAAATAATTGAAGAATTGAGCTACTAATAAAATAAGTTTGATCAAAGTTTAAGACTTAGGAATTATTTTATCCTTGCTTTGTTTCCCCTTTATCTTGTTGATTCAGTTTATGCTCAACCTTAGATATCTTATAATTTTGATTATCATCTTCTGAGATCTAATCAATTAACCCTAATTTAATTTGCTACTTGTAGAATTGTAATCTCTTAATTCATATAACTACTTTTAACTATTTAGTTAGAATTGAAGCAATCTTAAGAATAATTAATTTCACAATTAAGATATATCTTCAATTGTTAATTAATATGATAATTGCAAGTCTATTAGGCTATCAACTTTCATTACTCATCTTAACACATTTAACTTTATTCACTCTCTCAATTTATTACCAATTATAAGTATAACAATTATCATAAAAATTCATAAATGTATATAATTTAACAAGAATAAAGTTCAACAAAACAATTCAAGAACAATCCTTATAGGTGATTATTACATGTTTAGGCTTAGAATTACGTTAATATGAATGTTTGATTGTGCTTTAAGTGTTGTGTGGTTTAGAGCATGATATTGAACCTTAATCTTGTGTGTTTTTCTTTAAATGTTTTGATGTGTTTATTAGTGTATGAACCCAGATAAATTAAAATTGAAGAAAGTTGGAGCAAGATTAGGCTAAAGGATACGGTCACGATTGTGACATAGGTATCATAGTTATGACAAAAGGTTCCTCCCAGGATCACAATCGTGACACCCATGTCACGATCATGCAAACACCTCCCCAATGTGATATTTTTCATTTTTTTAGTTTTGAGGGCAATTTTGGAATTGATTGAAGGGTGAAAGCCCTAAAAAGAACCCTAGAAGTCTCAAGAACTATTTAAGAACATAAAACACTCCAAACGGAGGAGCTGCCATCTTGCAAACTGGATCAAACAAGGAAGAATGAGAAAGACATTGGGGATTTCTAGATTTCTAGATCAAGCACCGAATCAAGTTTTTCCTTCTTTTCGTTTGTTATTTTCGTTAGACTTTATGTGAAAAATGGATTTTCAAATTTTTTTCACGTTTATTATGTTCTAAATTTCCAGATTAGGTTTGTTTTAAAATTATTTTGTGACTTTGATTTCAACTGATTCAATACAATTTTTATGTTGTTTTAATGGTGCATGTATATTCTTTAGCAATAAATCGAGAGAGTGAGTCAAAAGTAATATGATTAAATTGTGCAACTAGAGTTGATGATTTAATATGTCTCACGATTAACAAATCAACTATCATTAGAAAAGATATCTTGTGTGAGAAATTTGTTATTCGATAGATCATGTCAGAACTAATTGAAAACTTTAGGGAAAGAGTTATGAATTAAGAGAATATAATTTTGGAATTTTCATATTCAATTGGGGTTAATTGATTAGGATTTGAGAAAGAGTAGTCAATCCTTTAGAAGATCTATAATCAACACATAATTGAATCAATAGGGGTTAAAGGAACAAAATAACGGTAGAATAATCCTAAGTACCATCCATGATTTTCCTTAAATATTTGTGGTAGCTCATTTGTTATTTGATTATTTGCTTAGTTTCATTTAATTGTTTTAAATTTTGATATTTTATTTTAATTCAATTCATATCCCGATACCTTAGACAAAGTTAGGTTCACTTAGTTTTAACTATTTCCTTATAAGATCGACACCTTTAATACTACATGTTATGATCCGTATGCTTGCAAAAATTAGGGGTTTTATTAGAAGTAAAACTTACTTAACAAACTCCTTAGGTTCTACCACTCAATTTTTATAATATAAGAACTCATCTTGAACTTCGTAATCAGAAAATTTGCTAGGTTATTGTAGAGTCAATTGCACCCTTTGTTATAAAGGAGGATATTGCTTATAGAATTCCCGTAGGGCCTGCCAAAGAGCTATTATAGGCTTTGAGATTGTTTGCATTGCATAAAGTATAGTAGGGAGTAATCATGACAATGCATCGGCTGGCCTATTTTCTATACCTAGTCGATACACAATTTTGAAGTCATTTCCCATCAATTTTTAAAGCCATTGTTGTTGGGTTTGTATGGTTTGGTTGATGATCGATTTCATATGATACATTTATGACCAAGAAAATATTTCTCCTATATTGGTAGAATCAATTTAGAGCCTCGTGGGTAACTCTTTGCTAAAGTAGGCAATCGGATGTCATTGTTAGGTAAGGAGTGTGCCAATGCTGCATCCTGATGCATCAGTTTGTATGAGAAATGAATTTGCAAAATTTGAAAGTGCCAACATCGATGTGGCTGTAGGTGTTTACTTTAAGGACTTGAATGTTGCAGTTGGCTTTGGATTCCACACAAAGCATCTCTCCTCAGGAGATGGTTGAGGGGAGCAACTATGGAGGAGTATTTAGCCATGAAACAACGGTAGTAACCAGTGAAGCAGAGAAATCCGTGAAGGCATTTTATTGAATCTGGAAGGGGTCACTGTTGAATTACTAAACCTTGCCAAGATCCACAACCACACTTGTTGTTGAGACATGATGGCCCAAATATCGAATTTCTGTACAACAAAATTCACATTTAGATAACTTAGTTAATAAAGATTGAGATTGGAGAGTCATAAATACTGCCTGGAGGTGTTCTAGTTGTTGTTCCCACGAATAGCTATAGATAAGAATGTCATCAAATCATACTAGGATAAATTGACGTAACTTACCTCGAAACACAGTATTCATCAAAGCCTGTGTTTGATGGGTAATTTTGGAGAGATCCCAGAGAAATATGAGACAAAGTAGGTTGTTAAAGACCTATAAACCTTAATTTTGTTCCAGCTTTTGCGAGCTCTATCCAAAGGGTAGTCAAACAAAACTGGTCCTAATTTGAAAGCCATTGTACACTTAAGACTAAATATACCCTATGTTGAGTATTGTCTCAAAGTAAAAAATGGTGGCTTTCTTTCGGAGGTTTTCGGTGCAACAAGTTGGCCAGTTATATTTTGTAGCTAGCCTTCACTCATTGACTTCTCTATAAAAGAGAAGTAGCAACAGCAGAAAAGGAAGAGAGAAGAGAGCAGAAAATTTAAAAGAGCCGAGAGGGAGAGAGAAAGAAAAACAACAAGGAGCATTTATAATTGTTTTTGGCTTTCTCTTCCTATTAGGAGTATGTGAGCTTCGGTTAATTTGGGTATTTATTGAGTGATAAACATTATTGTATGTTCTCATTGATTATAGTGAAATACTCAATTGTCTCCAAACTAGACTTAGGCATTGCCAAACTAGTATAAAAATTTTAGTGTTCTTGTTGCTGTTTTATTTTTTACTCCAAATTTATTAACGTTTCTGCACAAAAAGTGGTATCAGAGCTCTAATTTTTTCGACTGGAGTGTTGTAAGAGTGAAAATCTGTTGGAGCTACAGTGTCAGTGCTATAGTTTTGTGAATAGTACTGGTGTTATAGTCTCCATGAACCGTGTCGGTGCTATAGTCCTGTGCTACAGTGCTGTAAATAGTATCGGAGCTACAGTTCGTGTGAACAGTAATTACAAACAGTATGTATTTGTGAATAGTGGCGAGTAGATAGCTGGAGATAAAGACGAGCCTGTTAAGAAGGAGTCGATATCATCCAATCGCTATTACAAGGTTAAAGGTTGATAAATTCAATGGCTCTAATAATTTTGGTATATGGCAATGTGAAGTTATGGATGTGTTGTATCAACAAGAGATGGATATGGTTCTGGAAGATAAACCCGAAGATATGGATGACAAGCAGTAGACGTGAATTAATCTCCATGGTTGTGCCTCTATTCGATCATTCCTTTATAAGGAGCTGAAATACCCTTATATGAAGGAAACTTCTGCTAAGGAGTTATGGACGAAATTGGAGGAAAAGTATATGACTAAGAGTGCAAAAAATTGGCTCTTCTTGAAGAAGTAACTTTTCCGATTTCAGTATTGCCCAGGTATTTCTATGCACGAACACCTAAATGATTATAATAAAATACTTGCTGATTTAGCAAACCTTGATGTGAAAATTCCTGATGAGTATAAGGCACTATGTCTGTTAAATTCATTGCCTAATGATTATGATCATTTGACAACTACTTTTTTGTATGAAAAATTTAAAGTGAAACTTAATGAGGTTTCTGCGGCATTGGTGAATCATAAGTGTCGTAAGAAGGAATAGAAGACTCACAATTTATAAACTGAGGCACTCACTGTAAGGGGATGAACAAAGGAAAGAAAACATGGGAAGCGGGAAAAATCTTGTTCAAAGTCACGAGGGAAGTTTCCTGCTAAAGATGAATGTGCCTTTTGTCACCAAAAGGGGTCATTGGAAGAAAGACTGCCCCAAATTGAAGAACAAAGAAAAGGAGAAAGTGGGTTCTGTAGCAAATGTTGCAAAATATGGAGATGATGATTTCAAGTTTGCTTTGGTTAGTTCATCTACTGATGGTCACTTCAAGGAGTGGATTTTGGATTCAGGTTGCACCTATCATATGTGTCGCATTCAGGAATGGTTCTCTAGCTTCCAGGAGCTGCATGGTGGAGTTGTTTTAATGGAAAATAATAATGCCTGCAAAACACAAGGGATAGGCAAATTTTGTTTCAAGATGCACGATGGAACAGTCAGAGAATTGAGTGATGTTCGGTATTTATCAGATATGAAGAAGAATCTTATCTCATTGGGAGCATTGGAATCCAAGGGTATCAATATCACTATGGAGGGTGGAATTCTTACAGCTGTGTACGGGGCACTGGTGGTGATGAAAAGTACAAGAAAGGAGAGTACAGTTATTGGTGAAGCAGCTATCATTGAAGCTGTTGATGTAGATAGCTCAGACACTACAAGGTTATGACATATGTGTCTTGAGCGCGTTGGTGAAAAAGCATTGTAAGCATTGGTGAAGCAAGGCTTATTGAAAGGTGCGAAGGCACGCAAATTGGAATTTTGTAAACACTGTGTACTGGGTAAGCTAACTAGAGTAAAATTTGGCACTGCTATTCACTATACTAAAGGCATTCTAGATTATGTTTACATTGATGTTTGGAGACCTTCGAAGAATGCATCTTGGGGAAGTAGCCATTATTTTGCCTCCTTTATTGATGATTTCTCTAGAAGAGTATGGGTGTACACATAAAGCATAAAGATGAAAACTTAAAGATATTCTTGGAGTGAAAAAAGATGATTGAAATGCAAAGCGGTCGACAGATCAAGACTCTCAGATAAGATAATGTTGGTGAATATAAGTCTGATCCTTTTTTGCAAGTTTGTCAAGATGAGGGTATTATGAGGCATTTCACGGTTAGGGAGACACCATAACAGAATGGGGGTGGCAGAGCACATGAACCGTACTTTGCTTGAGAAAGTCTGGTGTATATTGTCTAATGCTAGTTTAGGCAAAGCGTTTTGGGCTGAAGCAATTACTTATGCAAGCCATCTTATTAATCGGTTGCCTATTACTGCGAATAAGGACAAAACACCCATGGAGGTATGGTCTAGTAAACCTTGTACTGATTACAAGTATTTACACATATTTGGTTGTCCTGCTTACTATCATATCAGCGAAAGCAAGTTGGATCCAAGAGCAAAGAGAGCTCTATTTATAGGCTTTAGCACTGACATGAAGGGATACCGACTTTGGTGTCCAGATGAGAAGAAATTTGTTGTAAGCAGATATGTGACTTTTGTGAGACTGCTATGGTTAATTAAAGCAAGCATGAAGGAGAAATTGAAGCGACCAAGACCATAAGTAGTTCAAAGCAGGTGGAGTTATTGAAGATCCCAGTTGTTCCAGTAAGGTCTGATGTTACAGACTTTAGTCCTACAGTTGATTTTGATGATGATGACGAGGATAATGAAGAGGAGGTTCCTACTTAAGAACCACCACAACAACAAGATTCTATTGCAACCAGAAGATCAAGAAGGGAAATTCGAAAGCCTGCCTGGTTTACTGATATTGTGGCATATGCACTTCCCGTTATTGAAGATGATATTCCATCCAACTATAAAGAAGCTGTCAGGAGTTCAGAGAGCATGGAGTGGAAGAAATCTATGGACGAGGAGTTGAAATCTCTTCATAAAAATATTACATGGAATGTTGGGTCTCGTTTTTGGAGCCCAAACATTCGTAACCATAAGACGTGACCAAACACATTATCCTATAGGATTTTTTTTCCATAAATCCTTAATAATCGTTTTCCCATATGGGTGGAGTGCCCATAACAATCAAAACATTAACAACCAAACTACATCTCACATTAAAATTTGAGAATCACAAGCCAAAATCCAATCACATTTCATCAATGAGTTCAAAAAGAGTTTATACACGCTCATTTCATTACGAAATTACTACAAAATACCAAATACAAAAACACGTGATACATTTGAATGCTTATGCTTGATGTGATTCTAAAATACAAAATGTCTGAATGAACTTCACCACAAAAGTTTCTAACTATCTTGGAGTTACAATGCCTTACAAGGATTGCTAATCTTTTCTTTTTACACCCAAGGAGGGAAGCGTGGGGTGAGCTACACAACTCAGTGGCTAATATATATATAGCCATCGGTAATTAGCACAAATTCAAGCATATGTATGTATGTATATATATATATATATATCCAGCAATTCTAACATTCACACTTTATTCAAGCAATTTACACATTCATCACGCTTATCTCAATTCACAAAACAATTCAATATGCTTCATACTTAACAGTTCAAATATGCAATGCATAACAAATGGCTCGAAGGTTCCATGAAACAGAATGAGGAAACCCGGTAATAGAATGAGTCCATTTCAGAGCTCATATGTCACAAGCGGGCAACCGGGAGAAGACTCTTGTCAACGTACACGTGACGAACAGAATGGCTTCACTCTCGCCCAAACAGAAGTACATAATCATGTTCAGAATCATTTTATCAAAATGATATGCTTTCATGCTTTTTCTTCTTTCTTTTCATTTATACAGAATGCCAAGATAGATATCAAGGCATAACATGATCAAAATTATAATTTACTTATATCAAATATCATGCTTCTTTCACAACATAACGAAATCAAAATCTTTATAAATTTTTAACCAATCATTTTCAACAATTAATCACATATTCAAGCAAAATTTCATGCATCCTTCAATGCATAACATAGAACACATATTCACACATAGGCAATATTTTCCCAATCACACAATAACTATAAATATATCACCCACCTCATTTCCTTGCGAAGATTTAAGTCAAGGTTGTCTTTCCCCTTGCTCTTGGGTAGGACTCTCTTGGTTCCCTAAAACAAACCAAGTCTTTATTCAATAAGAATCCATAAAAAATCCCACAATGCCAAAATCACTAAAATTTACTCTAGGATGCTTAAACCCAAGCATTTTCCAAACTCTATGAACTAAACTCCTTTCAAAAATCCAAAACTTTCAAAATGATCTTACCTTTATTCTTCACCAAATGAAGGGATCTTAAGTTTAAAAGGTAGTTCTTCTCCTCCTCTGCTTGTTTTTCTTCTTCACAACTCCAAAATCTATCTTGAAGACTAAGAGAATTGAAACCCTAGCTTGTTTTCTCTTCTTTCTCTCTTTCTTTTCTTCTCTTTGTATTTCTCTCTCTTCTTCACGACACTTGCTCTTTTTCTCTTAATTTTTTGTTCTCCTCTCTTCTTAAATAGCCAGACAACACTTCTTCTTCCATTTATATTCTTAATGATCAAGAAATGTCCCAATTGCCCTTCTATTTATGCCTTATGTCTTTTCATGTTGAAGTGTCTTGCCAACTATATCCTTGGACATTCTCTATTTTCTTACGTTTCTAATGAAACCAATATCAATAATTCAGTTTAGAACTCTATAAGTATTTCCTCAAATATCTTCGGACTGTTTTTACATTGAAACAGTACACTATACTTAAGTTTCCTCCCTTTCATACTTTTCCAACTGATATTCTTACTTCTATTCTATCAATCCTCTTCAAACAACATTAAAAGTTATGACTTTCATGGAGGGGTAGAAAATGTACTCAGATTCTATTGATACAAGATTCACCTTGTTTGGAGGTTGGATGACAAAGTTATGGCTGAAAGAATCAAACATGATTTTTGTCCTTAATTATACAGAACCTATCTTGGGACAAAAGACTTAACTCTCTCTATAGATTTCGAATCAAGGTCATCTGAGGACAATTTCAAAGACGACTTTGGGATCTAAAACTTTTGTGAAGACCTCGAAAACAAATTCTATTGTCTTAGGGGTCAAAGATGGAACAGACGATATAAGATGAACAGTGCACAGAAGAAAAAGGAGAAGGTCACTTAAGCAGAAAGTAAACGAAGTGACTTTCAAAACGAAGCAGAAAGTAGACAGAGCAAAGCAAATGAAACGAAGAAGACGATTCAAAGTGGTCAAAGCAAAGCAGACAAAGCAAACAAATGAAGGGGTCAAAGGTAGACGAACGAGTGAAGCCAGACGAATGCCAATGCAAACGAATGCAGGACAAACGAAGTGACAAGGGCAGACGAAACGAAAGAACAAACGAAACAAAACAGACAATAGCAAAGGCTTAAGAAGAAACAAAGCAAACGAAGCAAAGTCTTAAGACGAAACAAAGCAGACGAAGCAAAGTCAACTTAAGACGATGCAACGCTTAAGATGAATCGAAAGGCTTATGACGAAGCAAAGGTCCTAAGACAAATGACACCATCACAGATGATGCGACATCATTACAGACGAAGCGAAATCTTGAGATGATAGCAAATGAACAGACGAATGGGGTCAACTTAAGACGATGCAAAGTCAACTTAAGACGATGCACCTCTTAAGATGAATGACGTCATCACAAACCATATGATGTCATTATAGACGAAGCAAAATTTTTTACAGATGAAGCAAAGGTCTTACAGATGATACAACTTTTACAGACGAATGCATCCTTATAGACGATGCATCCTACAGATGAAATGACATCATCAGACGTCATTACAGACGATACATTTTATACACTCCTAAGCATTTTCCCTTTCTAAGGACCATAACTTTCAATCTAGAGGTCCAAAATTTACACACTATATACCAATGGAAAACTAAAAAGATAAGCTCTAACTTTCCAAAAGACAATTGTGACTATTTTAGCTTAAATGAGTCCAGTTTTTCTCCTAAAGTCAGCACACAATTTCTACTTCATTTACTCCTCAGTCTCAACTCAATATCATCCATAATGAAATTGTAGTCCATGATTAATCATGAATACCAGTAACTGAATATACACATATATACATACTCTTCATCAACTTACTACACAAATTCAACTTCACTTTCACTCTAATTCTTCCCATCTCATAGTCTCTCATCTACCAAAACCCCAAAGCAAAACATAAGAAACGTTCGGGGTCCAACATGGAAGATGGTTCAGTTACCAAAAGGAAAGAAAGAAATTGGTTATAAATGAGTATATGCTAAGAAGATGGAATCTTTGGGAAAAGACAATGTAAGATTCAAAGCCAGATTGGTAGCTAAAGGCTATACTCAGAAGGAAGGCATTGACTACAATAAGGTATTCTCTCCTGTAGTAGAACATTCTTCCATTTGTATTTTGTTGGCTTTGGTTGTGCAGTTTGACCTTGAGTTGGCTCAACTTGATATAAAGACGACGATCTTACATGTTGTTCTTACCTAGCAAGTATACAGGTTTAGTTGAAGCAATCAAGTGTCGATCACAAGGACTAGGTCAAAGTACTAAATTCATACCTTCTAAATTTGCTAAGCAATTAAATATGAAAATTCATTTGTGAGGGAAATGTTAATACAGAATTTAACCTAATATTCTAGGAATTTATTCCAACAAAGAATTTATGTTATACTCATGAAATAAAATATTGATCTAAGTTCATTAACCCGCTCTTATCAATTAATTCGCTGGAAGTAATTGACGTGTTGATTCCAATTTTTAAACTAGTATCCTAGACTAAATCGAATCCAACCTAGTAAGCACAATGGTTAATATCAAATACTCTTATGAAGAATTATATTTCTAGATATTCTTTCAATTAAGTCTAATATAGTAATTTAGATAGTAAACATCACTTTTCAGTATTTAGTTTAACATCTATCAACATTCAATAAGAAACCCTCGATTAGAAAGATCAAATCTTCATTAGAACAAAATACTAATTAAAATAAAGGTAACATTGATTTTAAAAGTAAAGGCATAAGGTTTAATACATAAATTCCAAGTTAAAACAAACATCCTAGAATAAGAAAATTTACAAAGTCATGACTGAATTCAACCTAAAAGTAAAAGTTATAAACATGAACATCCAAGACAAATAACAAGTAAAGGAGGAGGAGAAAGAACTCCAGTTGATTTCTAAATCTTGATTTCTCAATCTTCAAGTCTCCTCTTGCGATTTTTCTCTGCTCTTTTCTTGTCTCTTCTCTTGTCTTCGTCTGTGTGACACCCTAACACCCCCTGGGAGGATATGTGGATGCCACACAAGACAATACAAACAAACCAAACATTTCGCGAAAGTATAACATTCAATAATAAACATTCATATGAAACACTTTGTACATGCATTTCCAGAATCTCATCAAACATGCATTACATACTTTCAGAAACCAGCCTGAATTAAGGTTATTGCAAACCTTGAAACAAAAATTCAGGAGTCGCAAACATCAGATACAAGTCTAAAAACAAACTTAAAAATACATTTTGAGCAAAACAAAAGTCAGACTCCTTTAGCCATTGCAGTTGACTTGTCCCAGTCTCTACATCTTTCTCTCTGAACCTACACGGGAAAAATCCACCTTGCTAAGCATATAACTTAGTGAGTAATAACTAAACTATGTTTAACCACAACAGATACTGAATCATGCTATACAAAAGCATCTCAATATACTGAAATTCAAACAGAATAAGATTTATTAAGGAAAACACTTCGCAAGCTAAAGTC
>JAOTAZ010000001.1:27817780-27828593 GCA_025629785.1 Erythroxylum oxycarpum | reverse complement strand
CAATATAGACTATTTTGCAATTTTTAAAAATTTTAGGGGCTATTTCATAAATTTTAAAAAAATTCGAAACGGTACCCGGTACCAACCAATACTGGTATAGTTCCGTTCCATAGCTCAATCCGGTACCGAATCCAGTACGGTATTCATAACATTGAAGGAGGCACACCCCAACACTTCCACTCCGCAGCAATTGACACATGAACCCAACTCTATGATGATAGATACGAGTAAGGAGGTAATTCGCGTACCAGACGATTCTACAGAGCCAAGGAAGGCGCAAGATCCTCTCCCGTAGGTACCTATGCAAGAGGGTACAGACACTAGTTCGGAAGGGAGTCCTTCAATCTAGAACCTGTCTCAATCAAGGCCCGGAGAAATTCCTGGAGACAATAAGGAGCACAACAATGTTGTTATACATCGAGCAGGTATATCTTCCACTCCTATTTTTGAATTGGTTCCTCATAGTACTGGTCCTAAGGGAGGGGAAGAAGGGGAATTCACAGTGAGGATTAATAGGAAATCTAGGAGGAAACATAAGTAGGTTAGGTGATAGATCCTTTTTACGTTTATGGGTTTGATATTTTGGAATGTGAGGGGTCTCAATCACCCCAAAAAACAAATAGTTGTTCGTGCTTGGTTAAAAAGTCATTCAGTTTTTTTTGTTTGTTTAATAGAGTCTAGGATTAGATCTCCTTCCTACCTTAATAAGGTTTGTAATTCTCTGTTCCCCAACTGGGCTCATAACAGTAACCTGGATCAGTCTTCGAATGATCGGATTGTCCTAGCCTAAAACCCTGATCACCTTTTGTGTTCTATCGTCTGCTCTTCTGATCAATTTATTCACTTGGAATTGACTCTTGGGCACTGTTCTGAGTCTATCCTCGTTACTTGTGTCTATGGGTCTAACAATTTCAACCATAGGAAGGTTCTTTGGTCTGGCTTGTCCAACATTCACCTTACGGTTGGTCATTCCCCTTGGCTCATTGCAGGGGACTTTAATGCTGTTTTATGTCCTCGTGAAGTTGTTCCTTCTAGCCCCTTAGCTATGAGTGGGATGAGTGATTTCAGACAATGTGTAAGGGAAATCAAAAAACTCCAGTGGCCCTAGTTTTACTTGGAATAATAAACAATGTGGTGACTCTTTCATTACCCGTAAGTTAGACCGAACCCTCATTAACTCAGCTTGGAGTCTCAAGTTTCCTAGTTCTTATAGTGTCATCCACAACCCTCATACCTCGGACCATTCCCCTTTAGTGGTTAGATCTACTATTCCTCGACATAAAAGACCTACCCCTTTCAGATTCTCAAATTTTTTAGCCTTTCAACCCAATTTCCTGCACACAATAGACTTCCTCTCCATTTCGGGGCACTCCTATGTATTGTGTAGTGGCTAAGCTAAAGATTGTTAAACACACCTTTAAGATCATGAATACTGGGCAGATAGGGGATGTGACTGCCAGAGTAGAGAACTATCAAGCTCATTTTAATTACATCCAAGATCAAATGAGGCTTTTGCCTAGATCCTCCCATTTGTATGCTTAGGAATCCGAAGCTCTTAATGAGTTATTTCGAGCGTTAGAGGACCAAGAATCCTTTTTCGAAAATCCTTTATGATTAAATGGCTCAGAGAAGGGGATAGAAATACCAGATTTTTCCACAATTCTCTCATCGCCAATAGGAACCGCAACTCCATTCACTTCCTAGAGGTAGGAAATGGGAACAGGGTAGTAGGGTTCTCATAAATTCAAGAGCAGTTCCTCGATCATTTTAAAGGCACTATAGTAACTCAGAAGGTACTTCACTCTTCCAAAGGGTTTGTGGGGAACCTTTTTCCTTACCCTTTGTCTGAACATCTTACCTATTCTTTGATTATTGAAGTTACCACCCAGGAGATTAGTGAAGCTTTTAAGTCTCTCGGCCCTAATAAGGCCCTGGCCCAGATGGGTTTAACGGGTTCTTCTTCAAGAAAGCTTGGCCTCTCATTGGGGAGGAAGTTACCGCAACTATCCAAAATTTCTTCCACTCGGGAAAACTCCTCAAAGAGATCAATTTTACCTTTATCTCTCTCATTCCCAAAAAAGCTCACCCATCCACAGTTTTAGACTATTGACCTATCTCTTGTTGTAACATGATTTATAAGGTGATTGATTGCCAAAATCCTAGCTAATAGGCTCCGAGCCATCCTTCCTCACATAGATAGTTCCAATCAAAGTGCCTTTGTCAAGAACCGTCGCATAGGGGATAATATTTTGTTAGCTCAAGAAATTTTCAAGAACTATCACCTTTCTAACAATCATAAGTGGTGTGCTTTTAAAGTGGATCTTCAAAAAGCCTACAACTCTATTCATTGGGATTTCCTTACGAATGCTCTGGCTGCAGTAGGCCTCCTGGTGCAGTTCCTTACTTGGATTAAAGAATGCAGTTCCACTCCTTATTCTATCCTGATCAATGACACTCCTTCTAGATTTTTCAAAGGTAAGTTAGGCTTAAGACTGGGTGACCCCTTATCTCTCTTTCTCTTCATAATTTGTATGGAAGTTTTCTCTAGGAATCTGCAGGCTTGTATAGAGAATTCCCCTTCCTTCAATTATCATTGGCGATGCCAAAGCCTTAAACTCAACCATCTCCTCTTTGCTGACAACCTTCTGATGTTTTGTCACGTGGACTTATTATCTACTCAAACTTTGCTTGACTCTTTATGTCCCTTCTTTATGTTCTCTGGCATGGATATGAATACATCCAACAACCAATTTTTTCTCTCCCCGAATGCAAACTATCTAGCTCACCGTATGAAACTAATCTCTGGTCTCCAACAAGGCTCTCTTCCCATACGGTATTTAGAGGTCCCTCTCATAACGAGTCGTTTATCTAGGAGGGATTTCCTACCTCTTCTGGACAAAATAGTCAAAAGAATCAATAGTTGGACTTATAAAAGTCTTTCTTATGCTGGCAGAATCCAATTGGTTGTCTTTGTTCTCTCTTCCTTCCAAGTATACTGGTCGTCCCATTTCATCCTTTCTTCCTCCATTCTTAAGGATACAGAGAAGAAGCTTAGGAAATTTCTTTGGGATGGGAAGGTAGATTCTAAATACTTTGCCAAGGTTAAGTGGAATGACATTAGTAGATCTAAAAAGTAGGGTGGTTAGGAGTGAAACGCCTGACTACTTGAAACTATGCTTTGATAGGAAAACGGATTTGGAATTTGTTTGAAGATAGGGAAGCCTTATGAGTTAAGTGGGTGCATATCATTATTCTGAGAAGGAACAACTTTTGGAGTGTTTAACCAACCTAAAATAGTTCTTAGAGCTGGCGAAAAATTTTATTTATGAGGGATAAGATGAGGAACCAATTCAGATTTAGGATTGGCGATAGTATATCTACTCTTCTATAAAAGGACCCTTGGCACCTGAGAGGTATCTTGCAGACCTTTGCTTCTCCGAGGGAGATAAATGGTTCAGAACTTCCAATGATAGCCCGAGTTTTCGATATTATCAATCGTGATGAGTGAAGTTGGCAAGCAGTTTCCTTAGAGCTCATCAGGAACCTTGCAGTTCCCTGTTATCATCCAAATAGTTCTCACCCTGATAGTTTGGAATGGCTATCTGGTCCCACAAGACAATACACAACTGCCTTTGCCTATAACTTTTTGCGACCTCCTATCTAGGTAGTTGCGTGGTATAAGACAGTGTGGGATAAAGGTAGCAGTCCTAGGTGCTCCGTTATCCTTTGACTTGCTTTCCTTCAAAAACTACAAACTAGAGACAAATTTCCCCACCTTTATACACCTAACCATTGTTCATTGTGCCTTTCGGCCAATGAAACCTTAGACCACTTGTTTTTTTAGTGCCCATTTTCTAAATCAGTTTGAGACCTAAGCCTCACTGATTTCCAATTACAATGCCCAAACCAGGCTTCCCTCCCGTCTCTCCTCACTTGGTTTCAAAAAGCTTCAAATACCCGCACTTTAAACCTTTTCCTAATCCTACTCTCAACTGCAGTTTACCACATTTGGTCTGAACGAAATACTAGAGCCTTTAAAGATGCAGTCAAGGATATTAAGAGTGTGTACCTCGAAGTAATCTCCCAAGTTCAGGAATATCAAGCCCAAGCACAGAGAGGAGGTAATTAAATGAGTGCTTATTTTACTAATCTTTCTTTGCAGGTTTGCCAGCATAAGGAACACAATAAGTTCGATCGCGGGGTCTACAGTTGGTAGCAGACAAGGAACAATCTCCTACACTCTAAATTCTTCAAATCTCACTGCACCAAGAGAACAGAGGCACTAAACATCATGTTCTATTATGCATAAGTCATTTATGTTATGTTTGTGTTGATCTTGAGTGGCTTTGAGTTTATGCCTTGTTGTGGTTTAATAGCATGATGGGTTGTGGTTATGCTTTGCTGAGGTGAAATGAGTTTATTTTGTGCCAATTATGGGAGTGATTTCTTCCCCCACCTTGTAGGTGAGCGCTAGATAAGTCTTGGAGTTACTTGCACTCCATCATTGTACATAACTCTTTTTTTATATATATATAAAATCTACTGAATTACCAAAAAAATTAAAATTAAAATAGCATATAAATGTGTCAGGGGTAAATGTGTCATATGAAATAATTTAATTCAATTATAATCTTATTAGATTTGTTCCAAACAGTGTAATTTAATTCAGTTATAATATTACTGAATTTATTCTAAACAGTGTAAATTGAATTCAAGTTAATCTCATTAATGTAATTGAATTCAATTCGTTGTATTCCAAAAAGCTTGTAACAATAACAATTCAAGTTAAACCAAACACATATACTCCGAGCTTGAATTCCAAGTTTATTTATATGTTTAAAGCTTAGCTCGAAATTAAATTAAATCATAAAAAATTCAATTTAGATCTAATTAAATTTTAGATTGGCCAAAAAAGGGTTTCTTCCAAATTTATCAAATGAAAAATACAAATTTAGATTCAAGGTTACTTAAAGTTGGACCAAATAGAATCAAGAGCAAAAACTACAAATTTGAAACTTTTTACCCTGTAAATGTTTTTATTATACTTGAGCTTGAGTGTCAATTTTGATTTGATACCATTCCATCCTTTTTATTAAATATAATTTGTACGAAGAGTAGATTAAGTTCAACCCAAATAGTTTGAAGGACTATATTTGAAGTTAAAAGATTAATTAAAAATTGGTCAAATTTGAGTTTAATAGGATTAATTCAAAACGAATTCAACTAGTTTAAGCAAAATAATATTATTTTAATATAATTTATTAAATTAGGGTTAGTAAGGTTTGTTTAGTTTGAGTTGATCAAGCTTTAAATTGGGTATAGCTTAACTTTAAACTCAAAATGAAAAAAAAACCATTGCTTTTAATCTACCGAGTTACCTAGCTTGTATTTGTATTCTAAGTTCATCTTGGATAATAGTGAACACCGAATGACACGATCCCTTTTAAATGCACTGTTTTGCAAAACTTTCTAAATAAGGCTACATTTAGTTAAAAATTTATTAATGAAAGGAAATGAAATTAAATGGAATGTAAAATTATTCTATCATTTGGATAAGAATTTATCTTGAAATAGAACACAATAAGACGAAAGAGGAAGGTTTTATATTACCTCGGATCTAGCTTAGACCTTAGCAGAAATTGTCGGGTTGATCTTGGGCTTAGGTAGGCTCAGGCTTGACCTAACCTATTATAATAACTTAATTAATTATCAAATTTGATTTAAACTAAATAAGTTTAATTAAGGCTAACAACTTAATTAATTATCTTAAATTATTTGTTTGAATTATATTATTAATTAAGTTTAAATTTAAAATTTCATTTTGTTATTATTTTAATTAAAAATTTAAAGAAGAATAAAAAGAAAAAGTAAATAGCTTTTTAGCTTCGTTTCTTTTACTCAAATTTAATTTTAATTTTAATTTACAGTTTTAACAAACTCCCCTAAGCTACCGCCCAAACTTCATTTTCATTTTCCTCGCGAGCCCTAATAGCAGATTCCATTCCTGTGTTGTTTCTCTCTTTGGACGAGACGAGAAGAGTAGAGAAGAGAAGAGAAGAGAAAAGGAACTATGGCACTTCGAGTGCTGAACCCTAACGCCGAGGTGCTGAACAAATCGGCGGCGCTTCATATGAACATAAATGCCGCCAAGGGCTTGCAAGAAGTCCTCAAGACCAATCTTGGCCCCAAAGGCACCATTAAGATGCACGTACTCATCTTCTTCTTCTTCTGTATTTTGACTTCTTTATCTTGTGAAAATGGAACACCTGACTCTCACTCTTAGGCTTGTTGGCGGAGCTGGAGATATCAAACTCACTAAAGATGGCAACACTCTTCTCAAAGAAATGGTACTTTGTGTGTTTTTAATTTTAATTTTAAGATGATATCTTCTTTCAATCTGTAACTGGCTCTCGGCGTTTTGCTTCTTACTGGTTTCAGCAAATTCAGAGCCCCACGGCGATTATGATTGCAAGGACAGCTGTTGCTCAAGACGACACAAGCGGAGATGGTACTACTTCTACTGTCATCTTTATCGGGGAACTCATGAAGCAATGTGAACGATACATTGATGAAGGTTAGTAGCCATCCATGCCAATTCGTCTAAAACTAGTTTGAGTCTTGATGGTAAAGAATAAAAAAACTTATTTTCATCAAATGCTGAAGTCAGTCTTAGAGTATGATCGTTTTGATTACATCTACTTAATTTTATTCAGGAATGCATCCGCGTGTTCTGGTCGATGGTTTTGAAATTGCAAAAAGGGCCACCCTGCAATTTCTGGAGCAATTTAAAACTCCCGTGGTCATGGGCGATGAACCTGACAAAGAGATTCTAAAAATGGTGGCAAGAACAACACTAAGAACAAAGGTGATTCTTTTCTCGAGAAAATGTAATTTGCTTAACGTTATAAGTCATTTCAAGTTTAAGTTGACAATGATTGCTCTTGTGCAGCTTTATGAAGCTTTGGCAGATCAGTTGACTGACATTGTTGTCAATGCAGTGAGTTTTACCTGCTGAAATGTTCTCAAAGGCTGTGGATATTGTCAAATTTTAGAATTTTGAGGCCCCTACCTATTTCTAGCTAGCGTGATTATAATTATTTTCTTCATAAACTATGCAGGTGCTATGTATTAGAAAGCCTGATGAAGCCGTTGATCTCTTTATGGTCGAGATTATGCACATGCGCCACAAATTTGATGTTGATACGCGACTGGTAATTTTCTCGAATTGTAGAAGGCTTAGGAATTTTGTTAAGGCCAGCCTGACTTGTAAACAACTGGAAAATATTGTTTTCTGTAATGAATATAATATGTTTGTTAGAAGAAAAAGTATCAGTGCTCTCAAATGGAAGGTTGAGGCCATAGTTCCCATTGGCACAGAAAGGCTTCAGTCATTTAGCAATTCATAATATATAAAGAGATGTTACTTGTTGGTGATCTTCTAATGAGTTACTGATTAAAGCTGTGTACTTAATAACTTGGAAAAAGTGTATAGGATTTTGTTCACTTAATTCCATGGTGCTCTTTTTCAGGTTGAAGGTCTTGTACTTGATCATGGCTCTAGGCACCCAGATATGAAACGGCGAGCAGAGAACTGCTATATGTTGACATGCAATGTGTCTTTGGAATATGAGAAAAGGTACTCTGTTATACAGTATCTAATCTACTAATTTTGGAGACAAACTATTTCATTTAGCTAGGATTTCTGGTAAATTATGTCCTGATATTGCATATTCCAGTGAAATCAATGCAGGTTTTTTTTACTCTAATGCGGAGCAGAGAGAGGCAATGGTTGCAGCCGAAAGGCGACAGGTGGATGAAAGAGTTAAGAAGATCATTGGGCTAAAAAATCAGGTTGAGCTACTTTAGTTCTACATTTTATGTTGGTGATGATGAGATGCATATACATATACTTGCTTTTATCTCGTGGCTTTTAAAAATCTGTTGGTATGCAGGTTTGTTCTGATAATGACAAGAACTTTGTCATCATTAACCAAAAGGGTATTGATCCCCCGTCGCTAGACCTTCTTGCACGAGCGGGGGTAAGTCCTCAACTCCTGGTTATCTATCATAGAAGTACCTCATGCAAGTGTAGTCAGCTCAATAAGCTGCATATTTGCTTTATATTGTTGTGACTGTGTGTTATGGAAAATGGTAGATGGAAGGAAAAAAGGGAAAAGAGAGAGGGAAAACATACAATAGCCGTGGGGGGACTGTTATTTATAAAGGAAAAAGAGGGAAAAGAGAGAGGGAAAACATACAATAGCCGTGGGGGGACTGTTATTTATAGTTACTCATTACACCCTCCAACTGACTGGGGGGACTGTTATTTGTAGTTACTCATAACACCCTCCAACTGACATACTAACGGTCTTAACTGCCATCTACTACAAGTACATATTTTCGTATCACTGTGGGGACTATTTCTCGCTGAAACTTTCTTGACTTGATTCCCTTACATATCGGGGCACGAAGTCTTGTTTAGTAGTTGATTATCTAATAATTGTTAGATTATTGCTCTTCGAAGAGCGAAGAGGAGAAACATGGAGCGCCTGATTTTGGCATGTGGAGGAGAGGCTGTGAATTCTGTTGATGATTTATCTCCTGATTGCCTTGGTTGGGCTGGACTAGTTTATGAGCATGTTCTTGGCGAGGAGAAATATACTTTTGTTGAAAATGTGAAGAATCCTCATTCTTGTACAATCTTGATAAAAGGTAATCGGCTCTATAAACTTTTCCACTTAATCTGCACATGAATGGTCTCTTTCTTTTAACTGCTCTAATCCAGAAGCCCCCTGGTTTTGGACATATTTGTATGTATCATGGGATATGCAGCACTACGTTTTGACTTATTTAATCTTTCAGGACCAAATGACCATACAATTGCTCAAATAAAGGATGCTGTTCGAGATGGCCTGAGAGCAGTCAAAAATACCATAGAAGATGAAGCTGTCGTTCTTGTAAGTGCTGATTGCACAATATTTGCTGGACTGAAGCGATATTTGCTTTAATTCCTTGATTCAATTAAAGTAATTGCATACATGTTTCTGGAATGCTAGTTTTGTTTTTTATTTTTTAATTCTTATTTTGGGTCAGAAATAAGTCCACGAAGTTCTGCGTTTTTCGTTTACTGTCATTTCCCTTATTCTGTTTATTTCAACCTTGTGGATGGTGAAATCTATTTTCTTTGGGAATCAGGGTGCAGGAGCTTTTGAATTTGCAGCCAGAAAATACTTGATTGATGAAGTCAAGAAAACAGTTCAAGGGGTAATTGTCTCCATATATTTCTTCCCTTCCTGTTGCAATCCTGTGTGGCATTTCATGTTAACAATTCATAATCTTCAAACTTGAGCAGCGTGCTCAACTTGGTATTGAAGCTTTTGCCAGTGCGCTTCTTGTGGTGCCCAAGACACTGGCTGAAAACTCCGGGCTTGATACTCAAGATGAGATTATTACTCTCACGGTATCTACAGCTCCTACCTTGCGCACTCCTGCTTGTTTGTCTCCATTCGTTTAATAACTTGACCATTGTTCCATTTTGGTCCAGGGAGAGCATGACAGTGGCAATATTGTTGGAATCAACTTGCAGACAGGAGGGCCTCTTGACCCTAAGATGGAGGGCATTTTTGACAACTATTCTGTTAAGCGCCAACTAATAACTTCAGGGTATGAACAAACTCAATTAATTAACTTTTCACACTTACACACACATATACTCATGCATACAAACATTATGAACAAACTCAATTAACTAACTTTTCACACTTACACACGGATATACACATGCATACAAACACACATATACGCACACAAACATACACATAACAATCAACTACTTTTTAGGCACAAGATTTTTAGTGTTCTATGATTCTGAATAACGAGTGGGTAGTTCAATCCTTCTAATTCTTCTGTTCATAGTAACCTTTTGTCAGGATGTGAAGCAATAGATCAAATTACTATAAAGAAGAGTTGTAAACTGTAGGACTTCTTATTTGGGATTTCTAGTTCCTTTTCTTCGATAAAAATAGGGATTTGAAATGATAAGAATGAATCGAGTCTTAGTAGCTGCAATAACGGTGTGTGCTTTCATTAATTGGTGTTGGAAATGGAAAATGGTGCTGCTGAAGTTACTCGGAGTGATATGATATTGTGCATTTAACAGGCCAGTTATTGCATCACAATTGCTATTGGTGGATGAAGTGATTAGAGCTGGGAGAAATATGAGGAAGCCAAATTAGCCCCCTTGGCCTTACCTTGGTGTATGTTTAAGAATTCTTGGCTTTTGAGTATCGTTCCCGTTCCTCCTCGTGGAATTTTAATCTTGGATCTTACCGTACTTGTGCAATCTGCATGGCCTTTTCTTGTGTGTCAACTCTGTTTCTTTTGGTATTGCATTATCTGACAGCCAAATTTTGGCATAGTGGTAATTTATAGCCAATTGGTACATGAGTCTTGAACTTCTACGGATGGTTTTTCCACGGCGTTAATATGGATGACAATGAATCGGGTCGACTTGAAGTTTGAATATATTAAATATAAATAATGTTGATTTGAGTAAATGAGGTCATTTTAAAAATAATATCAAAATTGAATAGAAAACAGTTTAATTTGATTGGAAATTAAATTAAGGTATTTAATTTTTGATTGAGTTTCAATTGACAAATATTTTAAATATAATTAATTATAAAAACATAGTTGGTGGATCCAAATTATATTGTAACTCCAACGTTTAAACCTAATCAGATTTGAGGTCCGGCCCAATTTAGAGATAGGTATGGTTAGGGCGGTCACGTGCAAGGGTCGGGGGCGTGTGCAT
>JAOTAZ010000001.1:27753311-27767698 GCA_025629785.1 Erythroxylum oxycarpum | reverse complement strand
TTATAAAATTAAAATTTTAAAGATAAAATTGGATGTAATATTTACTTAACTTTCACCTATGTTTCTTACCAACCATGGTCAATTTGGTAACTTGTGCTAATACCTTCAAAACACCCACGTTCCTAAAGAAAGCCGCTCAAAGCCGCCTTCCTGATTCCCCAAAATAACCATTGAATCAGAATATTTGATTAAAGACGAATGGGCAAAATGGTAATCTGGTTTGGAAATTAGTGGTGTGGGTCCAATTAGATAAAGGTAATAAACAAAAAGAGAAAAAGCGGAAGAGAAGCTCTCAAACTCACGAAAGTGTTTGGTTTTGTGAGAAAATAATAATCATAGAGATGAGAGATAGAGGGGGAGAGTTCGTTTGAAGACGTTATCGGACTCGAAACCCACAATTCGCTGGAGTTTGGGTGTCCTGTTGATGTCCGGTCTAGGGTTTTCAAATTTTATAGAGAGAGATAGATAGATTTGATTAATTTCATCATCCCGTGAGAGTTCGCGGCCCCTGTTTCGATTCCCCTTCTGGGTTTCTAAGTTCGGTTTGATATCAGAGTAAAGTTTAGGTTTTTTTGTTCTTTTGTTGTACTTCATTTCCGGTAATTTAGGGTTTCCTTGGTGCTGATGAGATTAAGTATCGGGAAATCCCCGGAAGTCTCGTGATGTTTACGCCGCAGAAGAAAGTTTGGTCAGGGTGGTCGCTCACGCCAAGGAGCGGCGCCGCGAAGAATGATGACGGGTCGGATCCGAAAGTGAATTTGAACGGTCCGAGTAACCAAAAATCGGGAGATGGGAATGTTTTGAAGGGAAAGAATGTAGCTTTTGGTGGCGAACCCGTAACGCCAAACGGGGTTGGCCCCATTTTCGACAGTGGGAGTTTGGTTGACAAGGTCTCGAAGCTCGAAAATGAGGTTTGTACCTTTTGCTTCCTTTGCAAGTTTAGGGTTATGCTAATTTTTGTGTAAGTCCACCAATTTGCATATGTTAATGCTATGTTCTCTTCTTGCTGTTTTTTAACTTTTGTGAAGTTGTTTCTTTCCTTCTCTCATTCATTTTTTTTTTTTGCTGCTCGCAATTTCTGTAGACGGTGCTCTAGATTTTAGGACTTCAATGAAGTGGTGGAGTTATTTGATGGTTTACTTGTTTACTAAAAATAGTGGTAAGATACGGAAGTATATGGGTTTTCTAAGAATAGGAAGCCAGATTGAGAGCAGTGGTAATGGACAAAAAAGCATAATAACTTTGTGTCATTTTTATTTATTTGTTGTCTATGTTTTGGTTGGCCAAGAACACTGATGAATGTTGATTTGATTCTTGTGAGTTAGCTCAATATATCATTATAAATTGTTCCACAAAACATGAAGTCTGATCAGGACATGGCATCTCGGTGGGTGATTTGTTGATTTTGGTTGTGAGAGCAAGTGTTTGGCAGTGTTGGCCACTACTTTTTGTTATTGGAGGCCTGAGATAAGGGCCTGGGATCGTTGATTGAGAAGTGTAAATGGAGGAAAGTGGGATGACACACAAAATGTTGCGTTGCTGGAAGTTATTTTTCACCCTCATAAGATGTCTTTAATCCATTAATTATGTTGCACTGTAGCCACTAGTTAGCATTAGCATCTGAAGATTCTTGCAGGATATGCTATTGGCATAGATCGTTGTATTTTTGAATCAGATTCCTATAACACAGCAATGTAGGGACATCAGTTCTGCTGTATGTAAGCTGGTAGGGCTTTCTGGGAACAAGTATTATTTTGGTAAATCAAATGGAGAGGAGCAAAGATAAATGCACTTAGGTAAGTAGATGACAAGAAGAGGGGGAAAAAAAACATAGAATGGGCTAAGTATGCTAAAGGAAACTAAAACTGCTTGAATTCAATGTGAGAGCCTGATCCACTCTGGCTTAAGTCTCACTGCTCCGGAATTTACAGGCAGCGGGAAACATTTTGTAAATATCTCTATTTCTATTCAGAAGCTTTTTAATGAATGTCATTTTTTAAGTTTTAATTTAATTTATCTTTGTGATCTCTCTAGACTAGTTTACATTTTGAATGCTTGTTCTAGTAGTTATGACTTTATTTCTTATAGAAAATGTGATGCTAGTTTGATCACCCGATCCATATTACAGCTTTTTGAGTACCAGTACAATATGGGCCTTCTCTTGATTGAGAAAAAGGAATGGGCTTCAAAGTATGAAGAACTCAACCAAGCAATTTCAGAAGCGAAGGATGCACTTAAACGAGAACGAGCAGCTCATCTAATTGCAATTTGTGATGCTGAGAAGCGGGAAGAGAACTTGAGGAAGGCCTTGGGTGTTGAAAAAGAGTGTGTACTTGATGTAAGATCCATAACTTTCCTTTTCGTGTGCTTGTCGGTTCCATTTAGTTTTCTGTTTGAGTTGATGTTAACAAATGACTATTTGACAGAAGAAGTTAGTGACAAACTGTTCCTTTCAGCCCCATCGTTTGAATCTTTTACTAAGTTTCTATCTTTGTTCTCTATGAGAAGATGTTTAGGAGCTGTCTATCTTAAGATTTCTTTTCTTTTGCTACCATGGTGAAGTATCCTTGAATGGGAAAGCTTTTATATGGTAAACTTTTTCTTTTGCCTGATGAGGTTCTGTTTCACTTTTTTAGCTTGTGCCAACATATGAAACCCAACCAGTTAAGGTGGACATTTGTTATTGAATATAATCTGCTTGATTTTTGAATCAGATAATATGAATCATGATATATATTAAGAATGCTGCTATGCCTACATGATTCTCTCCAACCCTTGACGTGTATAGGCTTTTTTTCAGTCACAAACATTCTACTTGCCATAAATTGATTTTAATCAGTGGGAGTTTGATCATTGTAGTTGGAAAAGGCAGTGCGTGAGATGCGTTCAGAAAATGCAGAAATAAAATTCACAGCTGATTCAAAGTTGGCTGAAGCCAATGCATTGGTCAATAGTGTTGAAGAGAAATCATTGGAGATAGAAGCAAAATTGCGCGCTGCTGATGCTAAGTTTGCTGAAGTGAATCGAAAGAGTTCAGAGATTGAGAGGAAATCACAAGAGCTGGAGTCCAGAGAAGCAGCACTTCGTAGGGAGCGCCTATCCTTTATTTCAGAGTATGCTCTATAAATTTCACCATTACTACTTGGTTCCTTTGAACGTACTTCCCTCTCCATTGTGATTATCATTATAGCAGTTCAATTGTTTCACATTTTAACAACGTGGCTACTATGTGATCAGGAGGGAAGCACATGAGAATGATTTGTCCAAGCAACGGGAAGAATTGCGGGAATGGGATAGAAAATTACAAGAGGGGGAAGAAAGGTTATCCAAGGGTCAAAGAATCGTTAACCAGAGAGAGGAGAGAGCAAATGAGGCTGATAAGACTTTTAAGCACAAAGAGAAGGACCTTGAAGATGCACAAAAGAAGATCGATGAAGCAAATTCAATCTTGAATAGGAAAGAAGAAGATATAAGCAACAGGATGGCTAATCTACTCCTGAAAGAAAAGGCATGACGTCCTTTTCATTGATCTGTTTTTTAATATGCTATTGAAGTTCTGTTAACAATTCTTATGTCAATTTCTGCAGGAATTCGATTCTACAAAAAAGAAGATAGAGAAGAAAGAGGAGGAGTTGCATGTATTGGAGGAAAAACTTAAAGACAGAGAAAAAGTGAGTAGCAACAATAAATTTCTGAGAGAGATATCGTCTTACAATTATGCTTTATTTGTGTATCATTGCATGCTAAAATTTCTTTGTGTGTTCATATCATTATTTGCTATAGAACTTATAAGTCAACCTTTTGTGCTCAGTTTATGCATTTTGTTTTGCTCTTATGTAGTTCATTGTTCTTTAAAATTTCATTGCCACCTTTGAAACCAGACCTTTCCATATCTGCTCTTTTGCTTTTGGCATAAAGTGTTTCTGGGGTGTATGGCTGTAACATTTTCTTTACCTTTTATTTCAGTTATTGGTCCTCTGCCTGGTCTGTGTACTTGTTTAACTAGAAGTACCTCTGAATTGTTTAAGTAAAATGCTGGAATACTATTAGTTGTATTTTAAAACTGATGTTACTTTTCTTTCTCTTGTGATTCACAGGTTGAGATACAAAAGCTTATTGATGAGCACAATGCTGTTTTGGATGCAAAGAAGCGTGATTTTGAGTTGGAAGCTCAAGAAAAGAGAAAATCTGTTGATGATGATCTGCGCAACAAGATTCTTGAAGTGGAGAAGAAAGAAGCTGAAATCAAACATACAGAGGAGAAAGTTGCTAAAAGAGAGCAAGCCTTGGATAAGAAGCTGGAGAAGCTTAAAGAGAAAGAGAAGGAATTCGAATCCAAGACAAAAGCTTTGAAAGAAAGGGAAAAAGCCATAAAATCTGAGGCCAAGACCTTGGAGAATGAAAAAAAGCAATTACAGTCTGATAGAGAGAATCTTTTGCATCTCAGGGCTGAAGTTGAGAAGATAAGGGCAACCAATGAAGAAAAGCTATTGCAAATAAATGAGGAGACGAACCGACTCAAAGTGAGTGAGGAAGAGAGGCTTGAATACACTCGCTTACAATCAGAACTAAAAGAAGAAATAGAAAAGTGCAGGCTTCAGGAGGAAATGCTTTTGAAGGAGACTGAAGACTTAAAGCGACAAAAAGAGAATTTTGAGAGACAGTGGGAAGAACTGGATGAGAAAAGCACTGGGATTGAGAAAGAGCTGAAGAACATCAGTGATCAGAGAGAGAAGTTTGAAAAGCAGAAACTGTCAGAAGAAGAAAGGATTAGAAGAGAGAAGCAGGCAGCAGAAGACTTTGTGAAAAGGGAGCTAGAGGCTCTTGATGTGACCAAAGAATCCTTTGAGGCAAACATGAAACATGAACAAGCTGCGATAGCTGAAAAGGCTCAAAATGAGAGAAAGCAATTGCTTCATGACATTGAGCTGCAGAAGAGTATGCTTGAGAATGATATGCAAAAAAGACAAGAGGATATGGAAAAACTGTTGCAAGAAAAGGAAAAATTATTTGAAGATGAGAAAGAGAGAGAATTGAAGAACATTAATTTCTTAAGAGATCTTGCTAGAAGGGAAATGGATGATTTGAAACTCGAAAGAATGAGGATAGAAAAAGAAAGACAGGAAGTTGATGATAATAAAAAGCATCTAAAAGAGCAGCAACTTGAAATGCGAGAAGATATTGATAAGCTTGGTGAACTTAGCAAGAAATTAAAGGATCACAGGGAGCAGTTTATTAAAGAGAAAGAGCGTTTTATTTTATTTGTTGAGCAGCATAAGAGTTGCCAGAATTGCAGTCAAATAACCTCAGAATTTGTGCTTTCTGATCTAATTTCTTCTCAAGAAATTGAGAATGTGGACGCTATTCCAACACCAAATTCAGTTCATGTTACCAAAGGTGATGGTGGGGATATCCCTGCTCCTAGTAAGCAAGAGGCTGAGGTATATCCTGTATTGGTTCGCTCTGTATCTCCAGTTTCTTGGCTCCGAAAGTGCACATCGAAGATTTTTAAGTTTTCTCCTGGCAAAAGAGATGATACTGTGGTTGTGCAAGACCCTACCAATGGGGATTCAGTCGGTACCGAACAGCTTAACATGGACGACCCTTCAAAACAACTAAATTTCAATGAAAATGAAGCAGAGCTATCTTTTGCAGTCTTAGATGATTCAATTGCTGTGCAGAAGTTACCGTCTGATAGGAGCACTGGAGATGCAGAACCTGCACAGGATCAGTCAGCTGATGATCACAGCAATATTAATAGTAAGGCCTCAGAATATCAAGAAGACTCTCAGACTTCTGATTTGAAGCGTGGTTCTCAAATTCGCAAAAGAGGCAGGGCTAGAATTAGTAGAACACGCTCTGTCAAGGCTGTTGTACAAGACGCAAAGAATATTCTTGGAGAAGCCCTGGAAGTAAATGATACTGAGGATTCTGGCCAGTTAAAAGCTGGAAGTCGCGATGAATCTAGTCTTGCTGATAAGGAACGTCCACCAAATACTCGGAAACGCACTCGTAGTCATGCGTCTCAAACTACATTGAGTGAACATAATGTTGCTGACAGTGAGGGGCATTCTGATAGTGTCACCGTTGGAGAGAGAAAGAAGAGACGACAAAAAGCAGCTGTTGTGAAACCTCCAGGAGGAGCACGATATAATCTTCGGCGACCAAAGCTGTGAGTTCTCAAGTTTACTATATTTTCTTTAGCACTAACACCAGTTAGAATGCGAAAAGGATGAGATTTTTTTCTGAAGTTTTTCCTTTTTCTAAGCCGAAGCAATTTCTTATAGATATTTATGTTTAACAGCTTAAAACTTTTACTTCTATATACATTTTAGTTGAAATGAGGGCCCCAGGGGGAGACCTCCATGACCTGGTTGGGGGGAGCTCTTTAATCATTATTCTAAACTCCATACGTATGGTACATGCCTATTTTGTTTTCTTTTTATTTTTCACCTGTTCGTTTCCCCTAGAGCATACTGTTTTTGTCAATGGTGAGCACATCTTTTTGAGGCTATTATATGGAGTGGAGAAAAATGCTTGCATTCACTGAAACGGCTTAAATTTACGGTTCTTTTATTAGAAGTTTTTACTACACTTTTGAAGGCAGTACTGGCTGCTAATATATATGTTATAAATGTACCAGTGGAGGCAGTGTTGTCGTTGCTAAAGCCTCAAAGCACCTCAAGAATGACAATGAGGAGAACAATGGTGTTAGGAGTCAGGACCTCAAGGATGACAATGGGGACGTTAGAAGTATGGAGGTTCCTATAGGTTCGGCCGGGGTTGCTAGTGAGAATGGCGGGGACACACACCTGCAGGTGAGTGCTATAAATTATTAATACTAGAATTGTTATTGCCTTTTTTCTTTGCTCATTATCATGAAGGGATTTACTTCCTGCAGTATGAGAAGGTTTCAGACACTCGGTATGACGAAGCTGATAGGGCTAGACAGTTTGCTGAGAATGCAGCATTGAGTGAAGAGGTAAATGGGACCCCAGAAGAGGTATTGGAATATGATGTTGCTGATCAGAACCGGAGCCAATCCCAGAGTGAAGACGACGATGATGACAAGGAGGATGATGAAGAGGAAGAGCCACAACATCCCGGTGAAGTCTCTATCGGGAAGAAGCTTTGGACTTTCTTCACTACGTGATGCAAATTCTTGTAGCTGTAGTTCAGGGCTCAGCGATTCTTGATTGTTTCAATTATTTTAGGGGTTGCTTTTAGGAGTTGTCTCATTTGTAGTATTGTGTATTAGCTGTGTAAACTTAGTAGCTAAAGGTGTCCCTAGTACTCTTCAACTGGAGTTTATCTTTTTCTTTTCCCCTCTTTTCTTATCAGGATTCAGGCTTTTGGCTTCTGTTTCCACAGTATAAAATCATAGATGATTTGTAGCATTTGACAGGTGCAAAGAAAAACGCTTGGTACATCTTGCACAATACTCTGATGTTTGTATCGAAATGTATGGAATTTTCAGTTCAGTTTGGTGCAGTCAGATGTTAAAAGGTAACTGAGTTTTGCCGCCTTACCTGCTTAAGCATTGGAACGTACTTCTGTTTAAAAATTTATGCAGCTTTTTAGCTCTTAGTATGATCATAGATGATTAATCGAGCATGTACTTATATATGATTCATTGATCATATACTTTGATCAAATCAAAGTTGCTTTGCTGGTTAGTTAAGAGGCAATAAACTTATCCAGGAAGACCTAAGCTACTGAAAGCCACCTCAGGAACAAGATAAGCAGCTGTTTGGAAGATAAAACACCACCAACTCTGAATTATGGTTAGTTAAGAGGCAATAAACTTATCCAGGAAGACCTAAGCTACTGAAAGCCACCTCAGGAACAAGAACCACCAACTCTGAATTATGGCTTTCCAGACCAGTGCAAAAGCATTCAAAGTATTAACAAAAGGAAGATAAATGCTAGAGACTAACAACTAATTGAGAAGACAACCGTTAATTTATAGTCACAATTAAAGTTAAAATCCTCCCCTATAAAGATTTTTAATACACCAACTTGCTGTAGGTTTGGACTTTGGACAAGCCATTGTAGTGCAGGGACATTGATGATAACAAATGGTTTCCTTCCCACCCTCCAAATATCGAGGAGGTCAGAATATTCCTAACCACTGCAATATTAGTTTAAGTTCACAAAAGACGTGAAAGTAATGGATGCTGCTATGATAAACAACTAGAACATCTAGTTAGTGCTTTCTGTACTGACCTTTTCTCTGTACTTGAGGAAGGATGAGAAACCTATCGTATGCTACGACCAATATAAAGCATGCTACCTTACTTTTTTCATTTCACTTCACCTCCAACTATGATAGTGATGGCGGTAACGATCATATTCATCATCTCTTCTAACGGAATAGTGATGGTGGTGTCGATCATAGTCATCATTCCTTCTACTGGAATACTCCAAGTTATAGTCGTCATGCCTGTTATTTTCATTCTCAAATCTGTCTGTGCCATCACGAGCTGGTGAAGAAAGCTTATACCGTTTCGAGTATAAAAATGAATTATGAGGACTGTGACTAGTGGAATCTTCATAAAGCAAAGGGCTCCTTCTTCCTCTGTCAGAATAAAACCTCCCAAGGGCAGGTGTCGGACCTCTCAAGCTGTCAGAACTGTGACTATCATAACTACCATACCTTGGAGGGTAACTGGACATAGAAGGGCTGATGGAGTCAACACCAGGAGGACCGTCATCTGAATAATTCCTAGACCATCTTTGCTCAGGGTGATGCCATCTACCAGCAGGTTCTGAGGAGTGGTTCGATCTATCATGCAACTGATTGCTAAACAAATCAATACTTGGAGGTGCCGCAGACCAAAGTCTTTCATCTGCATTTTCTGGAATTGGTGCATTGATTCCTGGAAATTCAGCAGACATTTTCCTCTGCAGTTCCGGACTATTGGTTTCAGTAATTTCACCATCTTCATGTTCCTTGACATCTACATCCCCGAATATAGTGATCCCAGATGGCTGATTATCATCATCTGGATCTGGAATATACAGGTTAACAGAAATGCTCAGCAAATCACACAAAATTAGGGCATAACTCCAACCACATTGTGGAATAAGCTATCTCTCAAGGACAAAAATTGGACATTTATTCTTGAGATGGGTTACAATCATCAGGAAGTAAGGAAATTTCTGGTCATTGAAAATTTTTGGGCATCTACGCCTACTTCAATTAGGATAAACACGGTTTCCTCTATGATCCGACACATAAGTTCGCAATACTGGTTAAACAACTTCTTGGACCAACCCAGCCAACTAGCAATCCACAATGACATCCAGAACTTCAAACTCATTACATTCATTGGTATAAGCATATAAAATTGCAGTTATTTGATTAAAAAAATGTTCTGTTCCATATCTCAATCATGCTTTTTGACATCCCAAAAAATGCCCATTGTTTCGTGTAGGAAACTGTCCACAATGTGGAAACAGCATTAAGAAGATCCCACAATGGAATTTTATAATGGTCTAAAAACCAGCCATATCAGACACCAGGAAATCAAATTCATTTACCTAAATATCCTGGTGGATAACCCAATTCTCGCATTCTGTTAAACCATGGTGGTGGATCAAGCTCCTGCATAAGCAAAAGAGGAGAAATTGATACAGTTATAAATATTGAAAAAAAAAGGCAGAATTCAATCAGTATGATTATTGGCACAGCTGATGTTTCACTATTCCTGAGCGCCAGCAATGAGAATAATTAAATCAATTTCAATGCAAAAATGAGAAAATGAGGCAAAATCTAATGAAATAATGGCAAACCTTCAAAGATTAATTAGTGAACACACATGTATACAGGAGAGCTATATATATATATATATTTTTTTACTCTAGTGAGATGATCAAAGCTCTTACCCCAAGACCCAAAAGTTCTCGTGTTTCAGCACCAAGACAACCTGGCTTCAAGCCATCATACTTTCCTCGGGAAGAGTTCTGATAATAGCGAATTGGATTGCGAGAATCAGTGTTCTGATTCCTTCTGGATTTGTGCTGTTTGCGTGCATTATTCACAGCAACATTATCACGAGGCTTAGGGCATTCCTTCAAAGAATGGCTGTAAGAACCACAGTTGAAACATCGGGAAGCATCGTCCAGTATCTTCAAGCCTCTATGTGAAATATAAGATGGGTTGTAAGATAACTGATAGAACATTCTTGAAACATAAAATGACATGTAAAAAGGACATATTCATTAACAGTTGATGGGGCTTGAGAGCATATATATGCTAACTGAGGATCCAGCCATGGAGAATCATGTCTTTATCTGATCTATCATCAGTCAAATAGGTCAGATATTGGTCTAGAATAAGAATAAAACCTTATGGTCTGAAAGAGAGACAATCTCTTACCTAATCTGGTGAATGATAAAGTTGCTACTTATATTTTCATATTCCTATCCATCAGACTATTATGCTAATGTTGGTTTCTTCAATTACTAAACATTTAAAAGTTGTTACAGTATCAATCATATTCATCCTTTGGACATCACCTGAACTGATGCTTGGTAAAGACTGCGACTTGTTTTATTTCTCACTAAAAGGGAACTAGGAAGAAGTCCTTACTGATTACTCTACACAGTGCCCCCACGGAACATAAAATCCCCAAACATATTTACATTTTTAAACAGATTATGCACACATGACCACCATTACTATTTTACATAAACAAAATATGAGATTGTTTACCTTTCTACATTGCTGAGACCATCTGGTGAAGTCAAACCTAACACATATCCACGATCATATAGAGGTGTGTTGTGACTATCCCAAGTAGCGAAGCTATTGCTCTCCGGATTCCTTGCTTGATTTTCTATCCAGAAAGACTACAATAAAAAAAGACTCAACAGAACAAATCAACATAATAGATCAAACAATGAAAAGCACATGACTTAAAAGTACCATTGTTATCAATTATTTTAGTGAATGATGATACAAAACAACTTGTTAAATTTAGTTGCTGTCAAATGCAACAACCATAAAGATCAAAAGCACCCATTAAGCCAAACCACTAATTCCTTGTATTTTGCATTACTCAAACCAAATTGAAGAAACTTATAACAGAAACCACACTCAAATCATAAGAAAGCATTACAGAACCTGAAAATGCAAATAATGCTCCATCAACAGCATAGGTGGATTGAACCATGCATTAAAATCATGTATCAAAGAAATAACTCCACTAGGTTAATCACTGCATTTCAATTGAAAAGGTAAATAACAAGGTGCACACACATGCACACGCACCTGCACATGCATGCACATGCACACACACCCTCACACACACAGAGACATATAAATGAGAACCTAGTATCAGAAAGTTACAGCCTGGTCTTCTCAGTCCATAAAGTTCAAATGGAATGGAAAAGTTAGATAATTACCACTGCAGAGGACTTCTCAATGCCAACAGACAGTGCAGGAAAGTAGGTCTCCTCACCAGATACCATTACTTCATTCATATCCTGAAAATTTAGAAAAACAAAGTTCAGACTAGCAT
The DNA here is from genome assembly GCA_025629785.1 of Erythroxylum oxycarpum. Classification (NCBI taxonomy): domain Eukaryota; kingdom Viridiplantae; phylum Streptophyta; class Magnoliopsida; order Malpighiales; family Erythroxylaceae; genus Erythroxylum; species Erythroxylum oxycarpum. Next base: position 27,756,173 of record JAOTAZ010000001.1, on the reverse strand, counting down.
GATTAGCTCCTTCAGAAAAGTAACAAGTAATTGGTTGTGATGTAGGGCAAATAGAAGAGATATTAACTAGTAACTAAAACTCACATAAATTAGGAAATATGGCTGATATTAAGCTGCTAGAATATCAAATTTCAGGTCTGAATTTCAGCTTGGAATGCTGAAATTTTAGAATTGATATAGTTGACATTTTAGGGTTTGATTGTTGGAAATTTAAAATTGAATTTCAGGGTATTATATGACTGAAATTTAGTGTTTTAGTTGTTGGAATTTTAGGTTAGAATTGCTGGAATTTAGTGAGGAACACAAATAATGGAGCTTTGGAAACTAGGAATCACTTCTAGTCTCTAAGAATTACCTTAGAAGAAAACATCACACCTTCTAATTGAAAACTCAAATTTGTAAAAGAAAAATTAGGATAGCTTGTTCTTGAAGGGTTTGAGTATTCTTAGAATCCTTACTTTTGTAGGAGAAGGTTCCAAAATATCCATAATTGAATCTTATCCTAATAGGTTTCTTTATTCTTAAATAAGCTTAAGTTATAAACAAAATAGGACAATATATCTAATTTATTATTATTCCATATCTAATAAGGAAAACTTTGCATAAGGTAGGTTGTCCTTGCTATCACTTCAATTCTCATCCTTCATCCCACCAAATTAAAGTTTGTGGTTGACTAATTTGCCCTATTTTATTTCGTTTATAAACTCTAAGCTCTTTTGTGCCAGGTTGCTTCACACAAAACACTTGCATACATCTAGTTATCAGTATGAAAGAACGTTTGCATACTTGATGCTCAAAAGTCCTATCATAGGAGCACATATTCTATTGCTTGTCCGATTAAGATGTACAGTATTTAGACTGACAAAAAGAAGGGACGCCTTCACTTGGGAAAAAGAAGCCATAGCTCCCACCACAAAAACATGTCCACATAGCATAATCTAGGCCCAACTCTATGTATATCATTATCTACAGATTGGATAGACAGAGCATTATAGAATTACTTCAGATGAAGAACCACGTTGTGTGTGCCACTCTGACCATTGTTGCAACAGCTCTTCTAGCTTTCGTTTGCTAGCCCTGCGCAAAAGTGAGAGAAACCATGAGAATTCAAGCTCATTCTGGTTGGATATGCATTGCCTAAAGAAAGTGCAAATTGAAACACTTAAAGGAAAAAAAAGAACACAAAATTAGTCAACTTATAGAGAAATTTCCATTCTAACCTGGTTAAGGAATTATATGCAATATGCACAGCAGGCTGCTGTTCATCATTAGTCATTCTTGGTCTCTTAACACCCGATACAGCTGAGATTGAATTATGGAAAGTGTAACAAAGAATCATGAAATAGTTTTACAAAGTAAAGGATTCTCATCATAGCACTTTGTTGCACTGCATACGTGTCTTGAAGCCTATTTGACTCTTCATATTCAAGAAAGAAATATGACGAAAATGGAGTGCTGAAGAAAGAGTGTATAATCTAAGGTTTTAGATCAGGATACAACCACCATCCACATTGGAGGTATGTTTTAGACTTTTGTTTTGAATAACGGGGGAATTTTCTTCAGCATTGTCAGGCAGTTTAATATTCACTTGCACGACAGGAGAATCAACCAAATCCATATCAACCTCTTCTTGCACATCTTCAGCTTCCACATCCAGTCCCTTGAGCACCAACCCATCTTGACCTAGATTGCTTTCCTCTGTTTCACTGTCACCTACATTATGCCTCAACATCTTCATAGTTCTTGTGTCTTCCTCAGTTCCAATCCCATGTTCATGGAGACGTAAACCTTCGGAATCAGTTGCTCCTTCTTCAGTTCGAACATCAACTTTACTCAGACCCATTTCCTTCACATTAGCGGCAACTTGTTCATTTTCTCCACCAACTTCATTGAGACCAATATTCATCCCACCCATTGTTTCAGCTTCATCCTCACAATTACTAGGTTTAGATTCAGATTCAGGTGACCCCAAATCAGATTTGCAAAATTCACCATCCTCACTTCCACCACCTCCAGAATTGCTAGAAGCAGGGAGTCTAATCATATCTTCAGTTCCCATTATCAGGTGGAACAGCAGACACTCTTGTAACAAGTCCACTTACCAAAACTAGCCTGCAAGAGGTGAAATCAGAAAAGAGCCAACACCAAACATTCTTAACGAAGAAAACAAAAAACAAAACATAGAACTCTACCATAAACAGTCAACGCCAATCCTCAAGGTTCTAAACGAAAAAACGTATTCATATCACACAAATCATAAATCAAATACTCACCGTCTTCCGAACGGCTCAAGAGCACGCTAATGCTAATACAAATAAGCAAAAGAAACAAACTTGAGAAAAATCATAGCCAAAGCACCAAGATTTGGGAGTACAAACTAAACAAGTAGGTTAGAGCTCAACTAAACTAATCCCGAAGGAGTCATTGTTAAGCACCCCAAACGAAACTAGGGTTAGGGTTTCTTCTTACCTTACACGACCCAATTTCTCCGTGTCAATGCGATTCCAAAGCTATTTGCTTGTGCTGTGGAAGATAACAAATTTTCTTTTATTATTATTATTTTCTTTTAATTTATATTTACTTGTCCTAAACTTTTTCTTTTTTTGAAGAATTGTCCTAAACTGTTTTTAATAATTCCTTAATAACATATTTTATCGCTAAACCGAACAAACTGTTATCTTCTAACCGATTTTCAAATATTCCATATACATATGTGTGTGTGAGATAATAATTTTTATTATTAAATAAACTAATTAAAAATTGAAATTAATAAATATTTTTATTTATTTCTAAAAATAGAGAATCAAATTCTATTTTTTTATTGATTAATTATTATTTAGCAGTTGAAGTCATTAAAAAATT
>JAOTAZ010000001.1:27387839-27400811 GCA_025629785.1 Erythroxylum oxycarpum | reverse complement strand
GTAAAAATTTGCTCCCTATATTTACCCCCGTTTGGATAATTTTATCGGGTACCTATCAGGTTCAGGTACAATTGTTATCCCTATGACCAAAGCTCAAATTTAGGTTTGAGCCCATCAAAAATTTTAAGCCCAAGTTTGGGTCAAATGCCACTCAATTTATTATATTTCGAATATTTTTAAACTGCTAACTTAAGAATTTTCCCTCCAGCACGAGTAGGACATATTCACCTGTACCAAAAAAAATGTTGTGTCCCTATTTCCTTTAAAATCCAACCCATTTATTAACTGAGAGGGAAAGAAAATAAACTGGTTGAATGTAAAGGAGAACAAGGGACACAACAATTTTTAGTACAGGTGAATACGTCCCCTATCTAACCATTAGGATTCTTACTCTAGATCTCAACTTTAGGAAGTGAACAATGGAGGTGACGTTGGTCTAACTATAAATGTGATTTTTTGAGAGGTTTGATTTATTTTAATAATTTTTGTTATTAAAAGTCGATAAATCTATTAATTAATTAATCACAATTAATTTATGTATTTTTAATGAATCGGTTCATAAGTTAGCCCAAACTTAAATAATCTCAAGTTTTAATTTTTGCTTAAAAAAGTTAAGTTTTAGGCAAGTCCAAGATTAGATAGCTAGACTTAGATTTAATTCAAAAAAATTTATTTTATACTTTTAATTTAAAAAAAATATTTTTTTAAATGGAAAATATTAACCCATTATTAACCTATTCAATTTTTATAAATTAATTAATTTTATTTAATCGGATTAAATCAATTAAATTACTTATATATTCGTTTTAACAGTTTTTAAAACATCCCGCGAGTCATAACCATCCACACCCAAAGCCTCCCAAAAACCCTAAAGCACTCTCATTTCCACATTCTCTGTGTCTCTCTCAGTTTGTTTGATCTCGCTGAGCCACAGCTATGAGACAGTCATGGCGATTACTCCTCTTCCGAAACTGCCATCGCTCTTCTTCCCAATTCTCCACAAAGCCCCTCCATCATTTTCAGGCAATCTCTTCCTCAGCGCTAGTTCCCGCTCTCTCTTCGTTTCAATCCCTGTCAGGCGTCCGTTTGGCAGAACGAATCAACCCCGGAATCCCATTTGCTCGTAATTTCTCATCTGAGCCTTTAGTTGAATCCAATAAGGAGCCGGATCACCATGCGGTTATATCTGATATCTTCGTCCGGTGTAGTGGTGCTAGTGATATTGAAAGAGAATTAGAGTCGAGTGGTGTTGTTATTAGCCACGATGTTGTGTTGAAAGTGTTGAAGTCTTTGGATTCGAGTCCTGATGTAGCTCAGAGGTTCTTTGATTGGGTGATGGAGAGAGACAGGAATAGATTGAGCTCCAAAGCGTATAATTTGATGTTGGGGACTTTAGGTGTTAATGGGTGTGTTGAAAAGTTTTGGACTTTGGTTGGTACCATGAAGGGACAGGGTTATGGTGTTTCGAAGGGTATAAGGGATAAAGTAATGGAGAAATTTGAGAAAGATGGATTAAGTAGTGATGTAGAGAGGCTAAAAGCTGTTTTTGCTTCAGGGTCAACAGATGATTCGGAAGAAAAGATCGGTTTGAGAATGAGTAGGATTGTTCGGAATCAAGTTTGGAGCGAGCAAGTTGAGATCCAACTTAGGGATTTAAACGTGCCATTTTCAACTCATTTGGTGAAGATTGTATTGGAAAATCTAGCAATGGAGCCCAGCAAAGCACTTATATTTTTTAGGTGGCTTGAGGAGAGTGAGCTGGTGAAGCATGATGAAAGGACTTATAATGCAATTGCTCGGGTTTTGGGTAGGGAAGATTGTATTGATCGTTTCTGGAAGGTTGTTCAAGAAATTAGGAGTAATGGATATGAAATGGAGGAGGAAACATATGTGAAAGTATTGGGACGATTCATGAAGAGAAGAATGCGTAAGGAGGCTGTTGATTTGTATGAATTTGCAATGGGTGGAGCTAATAAACCTTCAGTGCACTGTTGCACTTTTTTGCTGAGGAAAATAGTTGTTGGTAAAGAGTTGGACATGGGTCTTTTGTCGAGGGTGATTGGTATCTTTACTGGGAATGGGAATATGTTGACAGATTCAATGCTTGACTCAATACTCAAATCTCTTAGAAGTGTTGGTAGGTTTGGAGAGTGTAATAAGATTTTGAAAGAAATGAAGGAAGGTGGGTTTAGTCCTGGTAGTACTTTGCAGAGTAAGATTGTGCTTAACCTTAGTAGTGCTGGTAAGAACGAAGAAGTAGGTGAGTTTGTCAATCATATAGAAACATCTGGTAATGCTGTGGATTTTAAAGCGTGGGCATCTTTGGTTGAAGGGAATTGTGCATCAGGAGATCTTGAAAAAGCATCCACTTATTTCCAGGAGATGTTGGGGAAAGAAGGGGTTTCTACGGTTGGTTATGTGTTTGAAATGTTGGTAAATGCATATTGCCGCAAGAATAGAGCAATTGATGCGTGCAAGCTTTTGCATGATTGTGTTAGTGAACATGAATTCAAGCCATTGCATACTACGTACAAGTCATTGATTAGCAAGTTATTGGTTCAGGGTGGATTTAAGGATGCCTTGAGTCTACTAGATTCGATGAAAAATCATGGCTTTCCACCTTTTGTGAATCCATTTGTAGAGTATGTATCGAAGTCCGGAACAAGCAATGATGCTATTGCCTTTATGGAGGCAATGACCTCCAAGAAGTTTCCATCAACATCCGTAGTTCTTCGCGTCTTTGATGCCTTATTCAAGGCCAAAAGGCATAACGTAGCTCAAAACTTACTGCCTAAATGCCCAGGTTACATTCGAAACCATGCTGATGTTTTGAATTTATTCTACACAATGAAGTCTGGTAAAGATAATGTTGCTGCCATTTCATCTGTCTGAGTTTTGTGGAGGGCCTGATGCGTGTATTCGGTTTTTGATGTAATTCGGTACTTTTTAGAAATTATAGTGTCAAGGTTTTCTACATCCATAATTTTTCCTTGATTCTTATTTTGTAGAGAATAAAATCTTAGCCAATCATCTATCCTTTGACTATTTTGCTGTTTTAATGCATACGGTGTTTCAATTTTTTGATATGTAGTTCAGTTACAATATGAAGCTTGGCTATTTCCATATCTTGTACTCTAGGAGTTCTAGCTAGTGCTGCAACAAAGTCTACTAATTGTTCTTCAGAAAAGAGTTCCATCAGTACGATTTTTATCACCTGTAGCAAGGGGAAAAACTTCATAGAGTTACGTTATTAATTATAATTAGTCTGAAGCCTGATCTGGTGGCTTTGCTATTTCATCAGTTGCTTGCTTGTTATCTTCATAATCGATAAGATCAGCATCCACATTATTGTCTTTCAGTTTACAGGCAAAGTTTCTGTACATAGTACTCAGCTTAAATAATTTGCAGTCTGTCAAATGGGTAGGGTTAACATGATTCTTAAATGCTCTCTGATTTACCAAAAGATGGTGATTCCTGAATATGATCATTCTCAAATATTATCATAATACTAAAAAAAAGCAATATTATACTGTCAAGTGCAATACTATTTCTCTGAGAATATTCCTTTAAACTTCATTTAAAATGTAAATGCAATGCTGTGAGCCATTTTCTCCCACAAGAAGTAAGAAAGGATCCATCTGGTGGGCTTTGTAGAAAATCACTTCTTTTGGTATATGTGTGGTTTTCTTTTTTCTTTTTCATTCTCTGGTCCAGTTTTTATCTCGATTGGAGCAGAAAAAGCAGCTAGATTTTCTTATCTGAAAATTGGTTACTATAAGAGAAATTGGAAGTGTGACCTTGGTTCATTTAAATGCAGATTTGTGATCAGTCATGGTTGTTCTGTTTTCTTTTTCACTCTTGGGTTCATCTTCCTCACCCAAATTAGTTGAACTTGAAAGTGTATTTTCTTCATGTTTTGAACAGAGTGCCAGCACTATTCTAGCATTAGAGATGGAGTTATCAGCGACTTTGTTTCTCCACCAAACATTTTAGTTTCTTCCATGCAGATTTCTGCTCTTTCCAATAGTTGAGAAAATAAGTGTCCCAGCCTCCTTTTAACTTTCTTTTTTAATTATGTATCTTCTCCAACAAACAATCTCTGCATAGTTATCCAAATTATATGCAGCATATAATCACATAAAGTTGGACTTGAAAAAGCAGGCCTAAGCTGAATCTATTCGGGCTTTAGGCATTCTTTAACAAGCTAAGCCTAATCTGTTGGTTTGGGGTTGAACTTGCTTAGCCCAAAACCTGAGCCATAACACAGGTAAATTTTCTGCAATTTTTGTACAAATATGAAGGATATGGACTAGATGGGACGCTTGGATGGTGATAGAGAACTACCTTACCATTTTAGATTATGGATAGGGCAAAGCTAGGTGCCTTATATAGTCTTTTGAGTGGACCAGGAAGGTAGGAGATCAGAGTCTGGAGTTTGAGAAACTTGTGGTGGAGGTGCTTTCTCATCAACTAGGACAGTGACATGGCGGGATGCCATTGGATGGAAGAAATCCCCAAAGGGTCATCAGAGTCAGCTTCTATTGATTAGGGTTAAGGTGTAACAAATTTCCACATCAAAGTGATGCAAATCCAGGATAGATGAGGATGCCTCAATTTGTTGCATTGATTTTGGTCCACTCGTTCTTTGGTGGTTAATTGCTTCTTTTTCTTTTGGTTCGAGTTTGGTTTGATCCGAATACCCGATTTTAGTCTAGAACTTAATTAATCCGACTTTTCATAATTAATTGAAATTGAAAAAATTGATAAGACTAAAATTGATTGCAAATAACTCAACCCGCATACGATCAAATCGGACTTTGCATAAATGTTTCTTTTAAGATTTCTCATGATTTTTAAAGATTATCGTAAATTTTAACATTAGAGACTATTAATCTATCTATTACACCTAAGAATTAACAATTTATGATTATGAAATTAGCGGCTGAATATAGTTAGTTAGGAACTGAAATGTTGAATAACTACCAGACAAGACAACCCAATCTCATCTTAAAAGTAACCGAAACTCAAAGTTCTTGTCCTCCACGTGTACATCCAGATTCTTAGCTATTGTGTGGACCCACCTGAAACTGGCCACGTGTCAGAGAGTTAAACGATGTTTGATTTCTAGTCGAAACCACATTAATTGACTGTAAAAAGCCGCAGCAAAAAATGAAACAACATCGGACCCAACACATGGGATGGGACCCACACCAAAACTAATGGAACCACAAGATAATGCTTAACTTTTCGCCGCCACTACTTTCGCACCACGTGTCAGCTGCTGGATTCTCTCTTTCTCCTCTTAGTAGTAGTAAACAGTTCACAACTCTCACCCACCCATCACCACCATTTCTTCAATTCACTACTCGTCTTTGCATTACTTACATGAAAATGATGAAGGAGGAGAACGGAGGCGGCAGAGGAGGAGGAGGAGGAGGAGGAGAGGGTAACAACTGGGCACGTGCGTGTGACACTTGCAGAGTAGCAGCCTGCACTGTCTACTGCAAAGCTGACTCTGCATACCTCTGCGCCGGCTGCGACGCCAGAGTCCATGCGGCGAACAGGGTGGCGTCCCGACACGAGCGCGTCTGGGTCTGCGAAGCCTGCGAGCAAGCTCCGGCCACCTTCTTATGCAAGGCTGACGCTGCCTCTCTCTGCACTGCCTGCGACGCTGACATCCACTCTGCCAACCCTCTTGCCCGCCGCCATCAGCGCGTCCCCATCCTCCCCATCTCCAGCTGCCTCTACGGACCAGCCGAAGACGGGTTTGATAAGGAGAATGATCAGGAGACTGTTGGTGAGGAGGAAGAGAATGAGGCCGCTTCTTGGTTGCTCCCAAATCCTGTCAAGAATGCTAATAATCAGAATGTTAATGGATTCTTTACTGCCGCAGAGGTTGATGAGTACTTGGACCTTGTGGATTATAACTCCTGCCCTGATCAGAATCAGTATTCTTCTGATCAGTACAGTCACCAATTTGAACAAAAGAGTTATTGTGGTGACAGTGTTGTGCCTGTTCAGTGTGGAGAAGGTAAAGATCAGTTGCAGCAGCAACAACAGTACCATAATTTTCAGTTGGAATTGGAGAATGATAACTCAAAAGCTGTTTATAGCTACAACAGTTCCCTCAGTCAAAGTGTAAGCTTTCTATAGTTACAATCTCATTTTAATCTTGATTGGTTCCAGTAAACTTGAAAGTTTGTCATTTTTATCTTGCTTCCTTCAAACTGTACCATGAACCAGTTTGGTTTCTTTCTCAAAGTTGCAAAGTGACTAGCTATTGAATTTTAGTTATCCATTATGACATGATAGCAGAAGCAGAAGTTCAATATTCTTTACGGTAAAAGAGAAAATCTTGGGGCTTATTCTACTGATATTTTTTGGTTGCACTTTATAAACTACTTTTTCGGCTTTTCCTCTTTTTGTTTACTTTCTCCTTCCAAAGGTAAAGGAATCTCATGACATAACACTGTTTCTTTATTCATATTTATTCCATGTTATCCATTCAGGTTTTGATCTCCTAATTTAATCACCATTTGTGGATTTTGCTTAAGACCCTATTAAGAAAAATTTAGCTTCAAAGCAACATATAAGATCATTAAGATAATCCTACTTACATGAACTCTGTCCTTCCTTGAGTTTCTGTTTTTCTTGTCCTGCACATGGAATATAAACCAGCTATGGTTGAAGTGGTTATGAATCGATTACAGTGGTGAGCTTTGCAATATGAGAGTGTTGGACATGTTATAGCATCGAAAAAGAAACTCAATCTTGTTTTCAGTTGTTGCAGCAACTTAAGGGTTCACTTTTCTGTTCCTGTAACAGGTTTCTATGTCATCCATAGAAGTTGGAGTGGTACCAGAATCAACAATGAGCGATATCTCGGTTTCACACACAAGGCCGCCTAAAGGTACAATTGACCTTTTCTCTGGAAATCCAATTCAGATGCCATCCCAACTTAGTCCAATGGACAGGGAGGCCAGAGTCCTGAGATACAGAGAGAAAAAGAAAACAAGAAAGTTTGAAAAGACAATCAGGTATGCCTCAAGGAAGGCTTATGCAGAGACCAGGCCCAGGATCAAAGGTCGATTTGCAAAGAGAACAGATGTAGAAATTGTGGTCGAGCAGATGTTCTCCACATCGTTGATGGCAGAAGCTGGATATGGCATTGTCCCATCATTCTAAATCCACCAACAGATTGAAAGAAAGCTGAAAGAGGAGAACATAATCTTTAGAAGATAATTGTACTAGTTATTGTTAAGGCTACAGTACTGGTAGTGTATGTTTCTTATGTACTTAATTTTCTTGATCAACGAGATACATATGTTCACTTATTTTGTTCATCTTCTTTTCTCTGCTGCTAAGTGCTAATATATTACAGGTCCATATACAGCAATAAATTTGCTTCCAAAACTAATACAGTAGACTAAAGGTGTTAACTTGTTCCATATTATCGGATGCTAGAAGTTAGAATATGAAGTAGTGATTCCAGGATCCATCCACAACACTAGTAACGATCTCCAGGAAAAAGAGCATTCAATGTGGCACCTTTCTTCAGAACAAAAGGGAGAAAGTCTCAGCCAGAGTGGAAAGAATGACGTGGCCGATCCAAAGGCAAATGACCTTTGTTCTTCTTCGGGTTGTTGAAGGAACTTTTGCACTTTTGGCTAGTCTTTGCATGTCAAAAATTTTACTCCTCACCTAAGAGAAAATCTGTTACTGTCACCAGCTCATGCCAATCCAGATTCTCCACTCAACGATTCATGCAGAACATCCACTTATACAACCACTGATTGCAGTGGATGTCAAGATCTGCTAAAGGAAAAGGCCAACTTGAGGGATATTGCAATAAAGTTGAGCATAATTTTTACATGATCAAGAATACTGTCCTGCAACTACGGATAAAGTGTTTATGAATCTCACCGCTGCATTAACAACAAGATGTAAGAGGGAGCTGAACAATTAAGTTGGAATTTAAAGCATGGAAGATTCATGAATCATTTACCATAATAACACAGCTTTGAGGAATGTTGGATCATCTCTTGTTCCTTTGATGCAAAATGGCACATCATGCTCTACTGTTTACTTCACAGAGAATCTCAATCTTAAGTCAAAGGAGGCTATCATGGCGTTACAAAGAAAACAATACAATATCGATTAACCCGAGTCACACAAGTCTTGAATTTTTATTTTTTCCTTCCAAAGCCAATCATCATTACTCTTTACGGTGAGCAAAAGGAAAGTTATGCAATAAAAGAATTCGGCACATATATGGAGGATTATTCTAATGGAGCTTAAACCTTTATAAATATTTTAATAAATGAGCTCAGAGGCCTCATCTCCCATAAGAAGTTATGGCATATTGAAACCATACCCTTTATTTTGCTGGTCTATGCTACAATCATGGTGTCACCCCCTTAAAACCTAAGGGCATTAAGGTTTGGGTAAGCAAAGGTGAAACTGACCCCCGGCAAAAGAAACGCAAAATCCTTCTCTTGGGGTATGCCATCTGCATCTTTCTTGGCTTCAAAAGTAAATTGACATCACAGCTGTGCAGATTGGTGACAACAGAGAAAGGGAAGCAACTCGGAAGTCAGATGCATTTGTGGAGGATATCTTTTGATGCCTGATACGACTGTCAATCAAGAATGTGAAATCCATGATAGCCATGTTTTTTTTCCACTATAAAGTCGAGGTCCTCACAGATCCTAGATGCCCTGAATCATCCATTTCTTCAATGCCATTTGTCAGGCATCATCACCTTCACACCGTTCACGAGATCTTGATGCCAGGATCATAAATGATCAACGATTTTGTGCTACAAGCAAACATGGTTTTGATGGACATTAAATGTTGAACCATATATCAATAATGTTTCAGTATCCACTGAAGAATCAAATGATCACATAGAACTATTGGAAAGGAAATGGGATAGAGATACTAAACCCATGAAGTACTACTACTGCTCATCTTTAAGCGTCACCGTTGTTCACTTTCTAAAGATGACAACTAGGACACAAAATTCAGCCACATTGGAAGCAACCATGAAAGCCTCCTGGAGGTCATCACTTTAAGTATTCACTTTTTAAGTACTTTCTTGTTTAGAATGGTAGTTTTAAGCTTGGCCGAGCTCTGAAGTTAGTGGTTCAATATGCCTGTCCACTTTATTGCTGGCAATCAGTAAGCTTTTGTCAATTTCTCCACTAGGTAAGCAATGGCCTCAGATCTTAGATTCAAATTGCTGCTTTTCCATTGAAGGTGCAATGATATGCACAGTTATATCTACCACGGCACCTAACAATCTATGGGTTGGATTCCACATATGATCACCTCTTTAAACATTGTTCCTACCCTTAGCTTCAAAAATTGATGAAAGATTAAAATTGCCTAAAATATAAAAGTTCAGATTCGATGGAAACTAAAACTTAATCCCAACTGTGAGTACAACTCTCTCAAAACTTAAATTGGAACAAAAAGTTGAGCACAGTTGTTAGTAAGATTTAATGTTTATATCTAAGTTGGCAAGCATAAAAAATTATAATGTACTACTCTCAAGTAAAATTGGGTTTTTACCATTTCTAAGGAAATAATCTCTCAGTGAGAAAATAATTTGTTTCTCAAAAGATTTAATGTCAACATCTATGTTGAAATGGGTTTCAATTTAGACTTTGGGTTTCCAAAGGAAATAGTTTTGTCCAGTCACTTGGAAGATCAAATCTCCAGAACTCAAAAAAAGAGAAAAAGGGCACAAAAAGTGAGGTAGCAGTACTGATCTTTAAGAAAAGAAGATTGCACTTTGCACTTTTATGAAGCTAAAGTGTATAAAAGATCAAAGTTCAGCCACAGAAAGTGGACGGATTCCAAAAGTTTTCCGTCAGATAAATAGAATGCTAGATACTTTCTTGCAATGCTCTAAACATCATCTGCATGAGTCTACTTTACATTCATAAGCTTCCAAATGATCATTGGTCCCCCAAAAGATCAATTTCTGCTGTGTCATAAGTAAAGTATCATTGCTTCTCCTTCACTCATATATGCAAAGCTTTATGTGCCTTCAACATCAATTCAAACATATTAATCTAAAAGAATTTGATTGCTGAAGAAGTCTTATACTTTTCTTGAACAAAAACTAGTACTCAAAAATTTGAAGCTCCTTCAAAATGTTATCTTTTCATGTAATTGCTTACTAAATTAATTTCGTATCCTTTCTACCTAAGATCGCAATGTATAAGATCAAGTCTTTCTAAATGGAAATAATATCCATATCTACTGTTAAGGAATTATCTCCCATCATACTGAATCCTTAGCTACAGCGGCTTTCAATTGCCTTTATGTGCACTTATTCCTAAAAGCATCCCTTCTGCAGGTAAGTACATCTATGAGCATGAGTTTCCTCTAACCAGATGGACATCAGATGTTTTTAATTACTAAGTATCTACAGAAATCAATAACAGTTCTTGGAAACATGTGTTGGAGGGGTTTGTACCTCAAGAAATTATGTTTATATACCTGCCGTGGACACGTCATACACATTCCAGCAATTTAAAAATGAAGCATTAAACATCAGTGTATCGAAGTGAGCATTGAATACTTTTTTCTTTGATATTTTCTATCATATCCATATAAAAGAATCTCAAGCTAGGATGTGCTTTGACATGTCGAGACCCACACTACTGTTTCTTTTTTAATCACATAATATCTATCTTTTTATTCTTGCATATGCGCTAAAATCTCATAAGATTAATAGCAATGAAGTAATTGCCCCAGTCAGCCATGTTATTTGTTGATCATCCTATGCTTGCTTGTACCTTTTCAGCTATATACATCTCTTCTCATCCTGGGTTACACCCGAACTTGGGTACTTTACGATTGAGGTGGAAAGAGCAGGAATGATCAAATCATATAAAAAGGAGAAGCAATGAATTCATGGTAGTGCTCACCTTCACAAAAGTGCAATGCACTTTTCTAATTTTTTGACGAGGCAAGATTCACTCCAAGAAAGTTGATGGATCCACAAACAGAATAAATAGAGAGAATGTTCTAAATGATAGTGTTGGATGGTTAAACTGCATGATATAGACATCTTCACAATTAAAACAACTCAAATATGACAACGTCTCTGGATTTTGCATGCATTTCAAACCGTTCTGCAATTAAAAGTCAGAAAAAGCATCCATTAGCATATGCTCATTGAACCAGTTTCCATGAAAAGTATCTGTGGTGGAAGTGTTGCCCAATGCAAGCTTTAAGTAGATCCTTAAACTAGAGCTACAAAGGCAAATTTGGAGTTCAACCACTCTCATTAATGAGCTTTTCCTATAAACTAACTTGAGCCTCAAATCACCACATGATGCAGACTTATGAAAAAGTTAGAACACGACGAACAGCTCAAAATTACATCCATTTCCAGTTAACCAATACTCAAAAGGAAAATCACACGAAAAAGAGACAAACCAACGTTTTGTTTTCAAAATGCAATTATAATCGGATTCCACCATACTCTACAGAGAAGGCTAAGGAAACAAAATTTATTCTTCCCTTTACGTTCTTCTTCTTAAAAAACAATGAGGAAGCAAAAGTTCTGACAAGCTAAGAGTTCCTACCGAGAAGAGTATCACTAAGATACCGAGAATCATAAATTTGTGGAGAGAACAAGAAATGGAATCTGCTACTTACATCAGAGTCCACGAACCTTTGATCCTGTGAAAGACTTCGTCTTTAGAAGTTTAAGCAGTCTGTTAAATGAGTTATGGAGTTGGAAGTTCAGAAAATGCGAGGCCCATGTTCTGTTTTTAGAGTACAAGGCCCATTTCTGCTTTTCTAGTCATAACGATAGTAATAGGTTCGTTTGAGCCTAATCCAAAGTCAATAGAGCCTAATCCAAAGTCAATAGAGACTAAGTTGAGTAGCCCTAAATTCAATCAAGCGCATTTTAACCTAATCGATTCGAGTCAACATAATATAAGCTTTGTCTAAAGTTACTTAATTTTTATAAATTAATTAACGAATAAATAATTCATAGCAATTCAATTAATATTTACAAAAAAATACATTATATCTTCATTCCCGATCAATTATTTGTTCAAAATTTTAAATTAAATATGCAATAGTAAATAAGGATGATAAAGACTCCAGTCTAACTTAGAGTTGACAAGATTTATCTAATTTTGACTCGAATTGATCGGGATTTGAGTTGAACTTAAAAATTGTTAAAAAATTTTGAATTTCGGACCAAGCTCTAATCTTGAAATTTTTAAAGAAACGGTATCGTTTTCAATTTTTAAAATTTAAAAACATATTTAATTAAACTTGACCATAAAATTTTTTGTCAAATTAGAATCTAATTGTCACCTTTAGTCTAACTTGAGGTCCGAACGACCTCATTGGAATTGGGTAGATTATTTTCTTTTTAAAATTTATTTTGAAAATGATGTCATTTTATACATTTGAGTTTTGGATTGGTCTTTGAGTGCATCAATCTCTTATATTCTTTAGTCAACTAGTTTTGACAAGTAGAAGAAACCATTGTTACTAGACGTAGCCACCTGAAATTGTATTTTGTGACATTAAATAAGTCCAAAAGACTGTTTTTAAGAGAATCAATTTATCTGTGTCTGTGTCTGTTTCATGTATCACTTTGTACCCTTTTTATCCAATATTCTGAAATTCGGACCGGTCATCGAATCGGTAGTCTTACTGGTCACCGATTTGACCGGTTTGACCTGTTCAATCATCGGTCAAACTGGTAATGACGTAATAATTATGCAATAATTATATTTAATTATATATAATATTAAAAATAAAATAAAATAAAATAAAAACAAAAAAAATAATTGTCGGACCGGTCCGACCGGTCAATTGACCGATTTTGACCGGTTCAGACTGGGTCAATTTGGAGTCGGTTTTGAAAGATAAACCAGACCGGGCCACCGATCGGTCACCGATCAGACCGGCCGGTCCGATCCAGGTTTG
>JAOTAZ010000001.1:27365252-27375791 GCA_025629785.1 Erythroxylum oxycarpum | reverse complement strand
TACATTTATTGCTTTTTTGTTAAAAATTTTGATGAAATTTATTTAGGGTATATTTTATAATTCTTAAAAAATATTACACCATAATATTTTTTAAAAAATAAGTTAAATCACAACAAAATACATTTCTTTAATTTTGATTGGATCATCACATTTATAGTCTTTTTTTTATTATCAAATTACAAGAGAATTTTCTAACTCTCAATATAGCCATCCATAAATAAGGGTTTTAGACCTATCTTACCTATAAACTCTTGGGACTCTCCTTTTCTTCCTCTACTTCTCCTGCCTTACAACACCATCTTCATCAGAAGGAGAGAACATAACTTAATAGCTCTAAAGGGAGTAATTCTCAATCTGCACTCTCTATGGATCCTTTCAAACAGATGTTTGGTACAGAAGGATGTGGGAGCAGTGAATCTGGTTGGACAACATACATTGCCTCTCCCATGGAGGAAGATGACTGTGAGTTCAATGATCATGGAAACCACCATGACTACCATGATCATGGAGGTCCCATTGGCAATGAAGAACACCATGTTGGTGGAGCAAAAGACAGTGATGATGACTCAATGGCTTCTGACGCTTCCTCTGGTCCCCATCTTCAGTACAAGCGAGAAGATGGTCAAAGTAGTGGTCAAGGTAGCCATGGAAGAGTAACAAGCTCTAAGAACAGCAAGGAAGATTGTAAATTCAATCCCTTTTCTCTCTTCTCAAAGAAGAAGAAGAAGAATGAGAAAGGTAGAGTTGAAGAACATTTTAAGAAGGATAGAACATTCACTAGTGTCAGAAAATACAGCAAGTAATCTCAGTTCAGGTTCGTAGAGATCACTGCACAGAAAAAAAAATAAAAAATCTTCATGTTAAAGGGGTTATACAGTATTTACAGGAATTGTAAGAGAAGAAAGGCTGTGTCTTTCTGTTATGGCTAAAGATTCGTCCAGGATCTGAACTTACAGTTTCTACTACTTACAGAAGCAAGTTTTACATCTGCAACAAATGAACACTGTCAAAATTCTTTATTCCTTTTCATATTTTCCTTTCTGTTTCTTTTTCTTGTTTATACTCCTGCAATAGAAGAGGCTAGAGATCTTATTAGGAACAACATGGCAATGATAATAGTTTTTATCTGGACTGAAGACTCAAAAGAGCAAGTGATTCCAGATCAGGTTACATGAAAATGATTGTTATTTTTGGGAACGACTCAGAAATAGTGGATTTTGTATATTTGTATGGTTGTGCAGTCATGTGGTGAATGGTGTTCATGGACAAAGTAAGCTGTGTGCTGGAAAGAAAAATCCAAGGCCTAGAAAGACAAATGCCAGCCATGAGAACCAACATAGACAAGTCTAGTAATAATAGTAACAGAATATTGAGTGCAACAGCTAGGCAGCTAGCAACTATAGGCTGTCCATTAAACAAACTAGAAGACAACCGACAGTTTCAACCATTTCAGGAAGTCTCTTATTCTTCCAAGGAAAATGCTAAAAGATTCAGAAATGAAGGACATGAATGAAAAAAAGGGCTTTTCAGGAACCGTTTGGTTCACATTAAAAAGATATACATTCATCTGACTGGTTAGCTTCCATTCTATTAAAATCAAGAGGTCTCAGAAGATTCCAGTTGTGTCATCCTCCTTTTTCATGAATTTATGATGTATCATTTTCATCTACACTTGCAAGTGCCTGTGATGAAGTTTTGTAGTGAATGTTTGTTTTTTTTTCAAACTCGAACCGGAACCTGGTCAAATGCAGAGAAAAAAATTGTTAAGAATGAGTCTGATTGAACCTTAATACCTGAGCTTGAATCCAATCAAACCAATTTGGCCTGTTGACTTCGATCTGATCAGGTGAGGCTCGATCTAATTTAACATCCATAAAAGTGTGTTGAGATAAGATATGATCCATTTATCAATCTTACACTGCATATTAAGTTTTTAAGTTGAATGCTAAATTAAAATAATGGCTTCAATCCCAATACAGAAGATTAGCTATTTGAGCAACCAAAAGAGTTTCAAAGCCTGCAATTGGTTTTACAGCTACCCTTCCTTTGACATAGAAGAGGAATCAAATTGCAGGCTGCAACTTTTATTGTTTCTGAACAAAATACAAGAACAAATCACTGACACGACAAAGTAACACCCAAAAGTAGAGAAATAGCGTATTAAATCTTACAATCTGATTAAAATGAAACCCTGCATGGTAAACATTCATAAGGTCCAGACAACAACCAATAATTATTATACTTATTGAATGTACTGAATAAGGTGTCACCAGGGAAATTTAGTTCTTCAACTGCTTAGCAATCTTAAACCACTCAGTGTGGAAAGATCCTTCCATATCAATTCGTTCATATGTATGAGCTCCAAAGTAGTCTCGCTGAGCTTGGACCAAATTAGCTGGCAACCTCTCTCTCCTGTAGGTGTCAAAATAAGCAAGACTAGTAGACATTCCAGGAGTGCTAATGCCTGAGTTGATGGCAAGGCATACAACCCGACGCCAGGCAGACTGACGTTCCATGATTTCTTTTGCAAACTCTGGATCCACTAGAAGGTTAGCAAGGTCAGGGTTCCTATCATAAGCCTTCTTGATTCTGTCAAGAAACACAGCTCGAATAATGCAGCCTCCCTTCCAAATCCTGGCCAGTTCTCCCAATTTCAAGTCCCAACCCTGCTCAACACTCTTAGCACGAATCAGGTTCATCCCCTGTGCATAACTACAAATCTTGGAGGCGTAAAGTGCTTTCCTGACATCATCAATTAGCTTCTGCTTGTCAACCACTTGGTCAGTCAATATATCCACAAAGCCACCGGATTTGAAGACTTTGGCAGCTTCAATACGTTCTTCCTTCAAACCACTAAGGAACCTTCCATCCAGAGAAGCAGCAATGGTCGGAGCTGCAACTGATAGATCAGCAGCTTGTTGAACAGTCCATTTACCAGTACCCTTCATACCAGTTTTGTCCAAAACCTTGTCAACCAAATATCCATCTCCTTTATCATCCTTAATTCCAAAAATATCTGCAGTAATTTCAATCAAGAAACTTAGCAACTCACCCTTATTCCATTCTGAGAAAACACTTCGTAGTTCCTCATTTGACAACTTTCCAACTGATTTCAAAACATCATACGCCTCAGCAATCAGCTGCATATCACCATATTCAATTCCATTGTGCACCATCTTAACAAAATTACCCGACCCACCTTTTCCGATGTAAGTAACACAAGGGCCGCTGTCGGGAACTTGAGCTGCCACTTTAAGAAGAATGTCTTCTATGTACTTGTATGCCTCAAAGGACCCACCAGGCATCAATGAGGGTCCATTTCGTGCACCCTCTTCACCACCTGAAACCCCCATTCCAAGATAAAGCAATCCCATTTCAGCCACAGCCTTTTGCCTCCTCTCAGTGTTTTCGTACCATTCATTTCCTCCATCAATGATACAATCACCTTTGTCCAGATATGCTGAGAGCGTCTTTATGGTTGCATCAACAGGTGCTCCAGCCTTAACAAGCATAATTATAACCCGAGGCTTTTGGATTGACTGAACAAAAGATTCTGGATCATGGAAGCCATATAAAGGTAGATCTCCCTCCTTCTTAGCTCTTTCAACGGTCTCATCAACTTTAGAGGTTGTTCGATTATAGACAGAGATAGGAAACCCTTTCTCCGCAATATTGAGGGCGAGATTCTGGCCCATAACAGCCAGACCAGCAAGGCCTATTCTAGTTGGTTTTGAGGGAGCAACCATAACTTTCCCTGTTCAATTATGTTGTCAACTTCAGTTTGAAAATTTACAAAAACAGCAAAATACTTAACAACCTTGAAGAAAATTTGTTTGCATACTGAAACTTGGATAGTAATAACAAAGTTTTCTTGTTCTGCTAAACAAAGTTGGAAAAAAGAAAGAAAAGAAACAAAGGAACGGCGAAATAGTTAGGCAACAGCTATAATAATCCTTAGAGCTGAAAAATCAAGTGACACGAAAAGCAATTACAATAATCTGATATATCAAGTTTTGTTTTTCTAACCACTATTGATGCTTCAAATGACAAGATAGATATGCTCAAATCGGAGAATTCTTGTCATACATTCCTGCACTGAGTTGATAAATTACATAATCCCTTAAGGAAACCTCCAACAGTAATGCTCATCCACTCATCGACATGCTAAAGAAGACAAAATTTTGAAATCATACTGGAAAGTAACCCTCTTGAACCCCTTACTTCCCATTAATATCAAAGACAGAGAATATTTGAATAAATGAGCTTAAGCCCACTTCGACAGAGATCGCTAGTTGCCTTTCTGTACACACAAATCCCCAACTAGAAGATCGAGGTAACAATGATGGATGTTTTTCGCTATAACAACAATCCATTTTAAAGTTACATCAGTCAAAAGGAGAAAGCCATCCACTTAAAAACCTATTCTTTCTCAAATTCAGTCACAATGTTGAGAATCTATACGTCATTCAAATACAAAGGATCAAATGAATCGTCATCGGAAGATGAAAATAAATTTTCTTTTCGATCTTGATCAGTCAAGACATGAAAGTTTGACCAACTACAAGAATCATCTCAAATTCATCAATCAGAAGAAGCCATTGCCAAATAAAAAGTAATCGCAACAGATCAACAACAATGAAGTAACTCCCAGATATAATCAGACTTCTAGAAAGAAAAATCTATTAAATATCTCGAGCCAATGAAAATGGCCAAAATGGGAGCAAAAAACATGCAGTAAGAAAGCACTCACCTTTGCTCAGTGAAGACTACAGTTCCCTCTGATCGATACAATCACACGAACCCAGAAAAATTTAAAATGTGGGTTTTGAAGAGGGTAGATAAAAGATCTTAACTGTTAGGTGAAATTGTGCAATGAGGAAGGTAGTTCTTAACTACCATGTAAGATGCAATTGGAATCATGGAATATGTTGACTTGTTTCTCTTGTTTGTCTTTTATGTATCTAAGAATAAAACTATAGTTTTAGTTTTTTTTTTGACATTAAACTATAGTTTTAGTTAAAATTTATTTTAATTAATAATCTAAATCACTTGATGAATTATATAGTAATTAGTCCATTATTTGTTTTTAAATAAACCAATTAATTATGTTCTGATTTGAGTTTAAATATATAAATTTATATGGTTAATTAATTTACTCAATTAACATAAAATTAACATGTATAAGATTGTTTATACAAAACTTCTATATAGAATGCATTGTATACGATTGTTTGTGTAGATAATTGATAATTTTACCAAATTAATTTCTTTTACTCAATATAAGATATAATAGTTTTAGAATATTTTACAAATATTGCCACTTCTAACAAAAATAAGTGATGAAGAGCTTAAATTCTTAAATATCAAAGATGTGAAGATCAAAATCTTCATTCCTTGAATAACAATAATTGAAGACATCTTAATAAATTTATTTTCTTTTTTTAATTTTGAAAATCGTTAAATTATTACTTAAATGTTAAAGAAGAAGATATGTTTTTGAGCATTTAAAAAATATTAAATGGATCAATATTGAATTCAACAACTTGAATTCCATCAAATTTTAGAATCACTTAAAAATTTTCAAACTAGACTTAGACCCTATAACCCATTATCCAATGCTAGGAACTGAGTTATGATGGCAACAACCAATAACAACCAACAAGCATTTCATAATATTCATGCAGCCTTAATTCCACCAACAATCTTGATAGACCATCAAATGCATTCAGGAGCAGTAATTAGTGGGGTTGGCTTCATCCTTACACATGGAATAAATAAGATTGCCACATTCAATTATGTCCCTACGGTTGACGTCTTCACATAGCTTTTGTTGCATCTCAAACCCTTTGAACCTTATACTCAAAAGTGTTTCCCTTTTTTCATGATGTTGCAAGTAGCAGCTCACCAAGAATAAATGCAAGTTCGATGACAATGAGCATACCAACTGTTTGCACCGGGCGAAAGCCTCAAGGAGCAATCTGCGTGGAGGTAGAAGACTTACGGATCGTGAACTTCTCCCGAACGACTTTCATGACAGCTGGAAATAAAACTGTAATTTTCTGGTTTTCAAACAAAAAGGATAATCATAGCAACTCACCAAAAGAACATAGTGTAAATGGCAACTTCCACAAGGTTGTTACTGAATATACATTTCAGTAAGCTTGGTCATAAATTCTGGTGTAATGAAAGCAACTTTTACAACCTCAGGCTCCAAGATCATACATGTGCTACAAATGTCAGAATATTCTCATCACATTGGAAAAAATTTGAGGTCTTTTGAGTTCTAGTACAGAAGATATTCAAATCCAATGAATCGTCCGTGTGTACATAACCAAGTTGATAAAATACAATTACTTTAGAAGTACAAAATTGTATAAGAACGTGACTATCCCAGTATGGACACTTACAGTTCATTGTAGCGTACCGTTGTATTTGGCCACAATGAGCAGCAGCTATATATGTTTAAAGGCCAAAATTGCACATCTGAACGAACTCCATATCATTGTCCACATACTTAGTCCAAAGATTCTTATATTGGTTCATGGCAATATCGAGCCAAGGTTTCATCTTTCCATTGTAATGGATCACTGCAGCATTGCTGATCTCATCCATGCTAATACTTGGATTGTAACCAAGGCCATGTACGTGCCAAGATTTGTCAAGTGACTTCGTTGTTGAGTGGAAGGTGATTAAACCAGGAGGAAGAGTGACATCTTTCCATAAAGTAAGGTCCTCGTTCTGATCAAAGCAATGAGTAAAGTCTTAGAATTATGTCCTTTGTCTCAATCCAGCAATAGAATCAGTATGTTAGCAGCTTAAAGTTAATTATGTACTTTTGGGAGCTCAATTGCTTTCATTGACTATGGATAGAGAGAAATTCAGTATAAATTAATGCAAAAGGACCTTAAAGTGACATCAAAATGTATATGGGGTCGAGTTGCAAAATATGACTTACCAAGTTCTGCCAGTAATGATACTGTTCAGTACACTTTTCGCGCCTCCAAGCATCAAGATCAAATATATTCATCCCAAAGGCCCAAGCACAAGCCTTGGAGTTGAACTTCTGTTTAATTAAGGGATGAGAAAAGTTCAAATACTGTGCATAACGATGAAATGATCCGAAACAAGTTTCAACTGCCCCATTGACTTTTCCATCCAATTCAATCTTCCATAACCCTGTCAAATCTTTTTGAACTACCACATCATCATCTAAAAATAAAATCTTGCGCAACTTGGGGAACATCTCCGGCAGGTAAAATCGGAGATGATTCAACATAGACAGATATTTGGGATGCCTAAATTTCATGTTACCCAATTCCTTGGTAGTATTCTCTGCATGATCCTCAGAGTAAAACTTTTGCGCATTGATATTTTCAATTTGCCTCAGGAGTGGGACATATGAAGAATTCAAGAATCTATAATCCTCCACGGCCTTCACCTCCACGTGAGCACCTCCTTCTGCAGGTCTCATTCTAAACCATACTTTCATAGCTGCCACATTCATCCGATCAGTGACCACATGAAAAACATGTTTCCATGGTTCCTCTGCATTCTTTATTGCAGACATCACCACCACTGAGACTGCAATCACATTATCAGAGAAAATCGCATAATGAAATAAACTTGGATCCTCAAATTCCGGCTTGGGAGCCTCTTCTACATATTTTTCTGGATGTGAAATCCTCTCCCCCACAAGTCTCATCGCTAAGCAATGTAAACTCTTTGGTACTGATTTTGCAGCTATCAAGCTAGCAAAAGCCCCATTCTTCTTTGCCTTGTTCAACAACTCATTCACAGCAAAGATGGTGTCTTTCAACTTCTGAATCTTTAGCTGATTATCATAGCTCTCCTTCGATTCTGCTATTATTGTTCGAGTGATTTTCACTCTTTCCTTCACTTCCTTCTCAAATTGCCTCAATACATCCTCGTCCAACGGACCATCCCCTTCAAACAAGGAGGATTGGTAATTCGGCTTCATTGTTAGGTCTGTAAAATTCTTTGCTAAATCATCAAACATTCTCAACTGTCTAGAGGTATCAAGTTTAAGCTTCCTTGCAAAAGCTGCATACGCGTTAACCAATGTCATGTGATCATTGGCTTGCTTGTGTATCAAATCCAATCGAGTCTTTCTTGGATCAGATTTCAACGCCAAAAAGGTTCGATGAGCATATGCATTACCAGTAGAAGGTAGTGACTGTTAAGAACATAGAAGAGTAAAAAATCATCAAACAGATAGTCCAATTGGCATCAAATTGCTTAATAACATATTCCAACTACCATCATTCTACAACAATAGAGTTACTTATGACAGAAATTCAATGTAAAGAAAATAAATGATCATTACTTAAGAGAAATAAAAAATGGAGGCGAAATCAAAGCAAAACGATCCAAAACAGTGTTGGGTTGAGAGAACGATAAGATTTTGAATGCAAAACAGAACTTACTGGGTGAGGGTGAGGGGTTGAGGGATGATTGGTGAGGATAACGGAGAGAGTGGCAATGAAGAGCAGAGTGAACATGGCAGAGACGAAGATCCTGTACGAGAAGAAGCTACGGAGGATGCAGGAATTAATGCCGCCGACTCCTCCACCACCGTTGCCGGAGGCTCCTCGGCTACCTCGGACGGCCACCGCCATTATCGGAGATACGATGGATCTGAATATGTTGGCTGTGTGAAAGCTAAGTGGAAGACAGAGATAGAGTGATCAATGACGTGAAGTGGATCTAATTCCGCGTCTTTGTCGGTTTTTATTCCAATATATATTATTTCTATTTAGTTCTTTGCTTTATTTAATAAAATATTATTCTTAAAATTATATTTTAGTTATTTTCTTTTTCATTTTATACTTTTTTTTTGCAAAAAATAATTAATTAGAGTTAGCAACGAGTCGAATTTGAATATTTTTCTTCGGTTCGAGAATTAAAATAACTCGTATTTGGTTTAAGATTCAAAACGACGTAACTTCATTATATTTAATAATATAAAGTTATTTTTGTTAATTGATTTTTTAACAAATTAATTAACTCAATGTCGTTTTGGTCGAAACAGTTATTTACAACAAGTTCGAGCTATCCGAAACTTAAACGATTCAAATGAGACTTGTTAGTTGAAATTTGATTGAAATGAATCGGGTCGGATCAGATTAAATTATCTTTATCATCTCTAATAATAGTAAAAAAAATTAAGTTCTTGTTTTAAATCCAATTTCAAAATTTTGACCTAATTTAACTTAAAATTATGTATACAAAAGAGGTACGGGTTAATTTTAGGTCAATATTCTAATTAGACATTCATATATCCGATTCAAGTTGAGTTTGAACTTGATCAAGCTGATATTAACCTATTAATTTTGAGATGGAATAAGTTCAAAACTTGAGAAAAAATGTTTTATTTTAAAAAATGTGAATTTTATATGATTTAGTCCTTCCATTGCTTTATCAAATATTTCAACAATTTGCCAAAAAAAAATATTTCAACTTCACAAAAATTTTCATATGATTTAGTGCTAAATTAATGTGTAAGAATAATAAATTTCACATCTTGTCATGTGGAAAAAAAAAAGAATTAATCATATGATACATCATCATATCACATTTAAGAGGAAGGTTAATTACTAAAAAAATTTCTTGGTCAATTTTTCAATCATAGCCGGAACTTGAAAAAATACCAATAAAATGCTCTGTCTTTCAATATTTTTCAATTCTAAATCAAACTTTAAAAAGTGACAATAAAATGATCATATTTTTAATTTCTTTTAATTCTAGCCCGATGTTATCTGGTATTTCCTCTCATCCCTAAACCCTTTGTTTTATGTTTATTCTTCTGATACTCCCAACTACTATCACATTATAGCATACTACGCTAGCAAATTCTTCATTTTTAGTTGGTTCTCCCGATGTCCTTAGTGTGAGGGCATTAATATTGTATAATATGAAAATCGAAAGATAAGGGTGTCGAGAAAACAAACTGAAAACAAAGGCGAAAACTGAAATCAAAGGTAAGGTCATCCAACGCTGCATAATCTAATTTAAATCATTTTTAAACAACGACGACGTTTAATTATATGATTAAACGATGTTGTTTCATTAATTTTCATCTATTGAGTTAATTTTAGCTAACGTACAATAATAGTTAAAATTTTTGAAACACGTGACAAGTCACGTCAGTAAACTTAACGAAACACTAACGTCGGGCTAGAATTAAAAAAATTGAAAGTTTAAGCATTTTATTAGTACTTTTTAAGTTCAAGTTATAATTAAAAAATTGAAAGTTTAAACATTTTATTGCTATTTTTTAAATTTCAGACTATAATTAAAAAATTGACAAAAATTTGAGTTTTTTTTTATAATTAACCCTATTTAAGAAGTTCCAATAATGCAACCTATATATTTTTTACTTATGGATTACAATTTATGACTAGACATTATTTTTAACAAATATGGTAATAATAGATTGATTCAAAATCCTATTAAAAGTTTCAATATTTTAGTAATTATTAATAATTAAATTTATTGTGTACACTAGATTTAGTTTAAAAT
>JAOTAZ010000001.1:27332475-27343540 GCA_025629785.1 Erythroxylum oxycarpum | reverse complement strand
GAAGATGATAGATGACGGAGATGATAACGATAAAAATAACATTAAGAACAACAATAACAACAACAATAATAATAATAAATAATTACCTCTTAAGCTAACTAGATAGAAGTTAAGGGATAAAAGAGGATTGCCATGATTACTTTACGAGGAATCTTTTACCTAAATCCTAACATATCAAAGTATTTGACTGTAGATTATGTTCTAGATAAGTTTCAACATTTTCATATCATTTTTTGTTATCTCTTTCCAATTTTTTTAGGTCTCCCTATTTTTCTCTTATAATTGCTAAGTAAAATCTTTTCGCTTCTTTTCACTCGGGTGTCTGAGTGTCTCTTCTTAACATGACCAAATTACCCAAGCATTATCTCTCTTAATTTATCCATAATATTATCAACCTTTAAATTGTATTTTATTATTACATTCTTGACTTTATCTCTTTTGATAAGGTTGCAC
The DNA here is from genome assembly GCA_025629785.1 of Erythroxylum oxycarpum. Taxonomy (NCBI): domain Eukaryota; kingdom Viridiplantae; phylum Streptophyta; class Magnoliopsida; order Malpighiales; family Erythroxylaceae; genus Erythroxylum; species Erythroxylum oxycarpum. Next base: position 27,343,087 of record JAOTAZ010000001.1, on the reverse strand, counting down.
ATCTAATAGAGCATGCTTATTTTCGTCACTATTAACTAATGATTATAAACTTGTTTGATAAACCAACACTTCGCTCTATAAAACATGACCGACCTAATTGTTAAATGACAGAATTTACCTTTTTAATCTTAAGTTAAGTGTTACCTTAAGTTAAGTGTTATCTTTTAGTTACACAAAACTTCTTAATCACTTCTCCATTTAAAGTCATCCTTATCTGATCCGATGGACTGTAAATTCGTTGTTTTGGATGATAGATTTTAAATACTTAAAACACTCCTTTTTGCAGTATAACGACAGCGTTTTAGTCTCGTCTGCCTCACTTACCCAATTAGGGTTGGGTGTTGAGAGAGTTTCCAGGGCGATCAGACGCCAAAGGTAATGAATTTATATTCTGGACGTATGCGCATACTTCATCTTGCTTCCTTTAAACAATGTTGTTGCTTGTACGTTGTCTGGTTGAAAATAGATGCCTCCCTTATCCTTCCTCATTTGGTCGTAGCTTCTTCTCAATTTTTGGTTCAAATCCCTAATCCGTAATCCCATCATTTGTGGACACTTATTCTAGGTTTTCTCTTCACTAGCTAGACAAGATAGTTAACGCTAAGGGAGAATGATTATTCCAGTTCGCTGCTTCACCTGTGGCAAGGTACCGATGTCTATGGATCATGTTGGGGAGTTTTCTAATTCTAGTATTGTTGAGGTTAAATTCTAAGCTGTGGTTTTTTTGCTTGGTCTTGCAAGGTGATTGGAAACAAATGGGACATGTATCTCGACCTTCTTCAGGCGGATTACAGTGAAGGGTGAGACTCGAAATTATTATTATTATTTTTCTTTATTTCCTTTTCTGCAATATCTTTTTGTGAGCAAAGAAATATATCTATATATATAGTTTCTCCGCTGGAGTGGTGAATTCGTAGGTGGGATTTTATGGTTTGATTTTTCTACATGGATCTTCTATAACATCATATGTGGAAGATTTTTCATTTATGCGCCGTGATTTGGTGGCAGACCATTATTGGGGTTGTTATACTTGTTTGTTCCCCTATGAATTTGCTTCGTACTTACCGGGAAATGGTATGGTGTTCTTTATTTATATGTTTATCCCATTTCAATTTTCTTGTTTCTTGTGGTTATAAAGTCTACTTGATAAGTAAGGGTATCAGCTTTGAGTTCCCATGATTCTTTTACATTATCGACTTTTAAGTCTTACATTTCATATTTTGGTTAGTGTAGTGTACATTTCATGCAATATTGAGTTCATAAGAGAGGTCTTTTTACAACCCTTTGCATGTTAACAATGTATGCTCGCTATTAATTGTATGCTCCAGTCTTCATGAACATTTGACCTTTTCATTTCAAACCATTTATATTCAGCGTACTCGTGGCTCTGATTCTAAATTGTTTCCAGTGTAACAATATAGGGCAATGTGATTCATTAGAGATTTTGATGGAAGATTGTCAACTGGATACCTTCACTGTGGTTCTTAAGATCCAGTTCTATGTTAAAGATGCATCACTTGCTTTATTGGTTGATCAACACCATTAAACGCCAATGCCTCATTATTATTAAATATATATATACTAAGCACGAGTGGGTTGATGACCACACAATCTATCCCACTGGTCCGTTTAGTCTGACAGTTGTCTGCTTCTGCGTTAAATCCCGTCCGTTCACTCTCGAAGTTTCTACTCTCTCTCTCTCCTTCGTTCGGCTTCCTCTCCTTCTCCATGGTTGGTCCTCTTCTTGCTTCACTCTCCAATCTCTCTTATCGTCACCGTCATCGATTAATTATCTTCCTGTCTGTTACACGCATCACACCAAAACCTCCATCAGTCCATTGTTAAAAGCTCGAGCTTTAGGTTTTTATTTGTTACGATAAGTGGAGTTGCATGAGCTCACGAGGAAGATGATGAAGACGTCGTCGTAAGCAAGTAGCGAAATTGTAACATCCCGGTTCCTACGGGAAGGGTAAAATGGAAATTGGCGTACGAGTGAGGGGTTAGTAATTACAAATATTTGCTCATGCATTATGTGATATAATTTAATGTGGTAGATGGCATTGTAGCACATGAACTGATTGTACATGCATACATCGACATTCCCGGTTAAATTGAATTGACTGTAATTAACTAAGAATCTCGAGAATTTGGGATTAGGGATTGAGAAAAATTATTCGGAAAGTGCCATTAGTCATTTTCTAATATTAGAGAATTTTGGTGAATTTTCGGGAATTTTTCGAGATTGAAACCCGGACTAGAAAAAATGTCGGGGGTCAGACCGACTGAAATTGTGAAATAGAATTTGATGTCAATAATATCAAATTGTGGACATATGGCTATAGGGATATTTGGACAAGTGTTCATTGGTGGCAATTAGGTTACATTTGATCAAATTAATAAGGAATTGTGTAAAAGTGACATGTGTCACTATAATAACCATGCAAATAACCTAATTAACTTAAGTTTGCTTCTTGAATCTTCCACCCTCCTTGCTTCCACGACACCCTCCCTTGTCTTGTGAGACTTGAAGCTTGTTTGGTGGCTTTCTCTTCTCTCCATCGTGGATCATCTCTTCTCTTGGTGGTTTGTGAATTCTTGAAGTTAAACTATCAATTCCTCTTGGTTTCTTCATCATCTTGGTTATCCTTCTTTGCTATCTATCTCAAGTGTCTCCTCTCACCCTCAAATGATGGTGTCGATGGTGATAAATGAAGAGTGGTCTTAGTGCTTTCTTGAAGGATTTGAAGAATTATAGAGGTTAACCAAGTAAGTTGCATGTTTGAAGTGATGAATATTGCATGAGGTTAAAGTTGATGTTGGATCATGTAGGTGTAAGATTCATTAATAAGGGGTAGTTTATGCATATAAATGTTTATGTTGTGTTTTGAATGTGTTAGTGATGATTCATGATGTATAATTGTGAAATATAGCTTGAATGGATTGAGTAGGTTTGATGAAGTATGCAAATAGGAATTTGATGGGAGTAGGGATGAATATGCCTTGAATGGTGTTTGTAAGAGCTTAGATGGTATTGATGAGTATGTTAATGAAGAGTTTATGTGATATTTGATTGTATTCTTGATGAATCACAAATTGCTGCAATGGATTGTTGATATTGAACTGTGTATTGGATGATAGGATGAAGGATTGTTATGTACATTATGTATCTCGTTAATAAAGTTAAGAAATTGGATATTGGTATGGTTATGAAAGTTGGATGAGATTGTATGTGAAATGTTTGTGCCTACATGGAGAATACTACTTGTGTAAGAATGAGTGAGCTTTCATGGTTGAGGTTAAAGTATAAGTGGTTTTGTTGTCTTGAATGATGATTGAGTTGAAATGTATGGGATATTGAAGTGTATGTGAATGGATGATAAAATTGAAGTGTATAGTATTTGATGGAATGATGTTATGTTTGTTTGGAATATGATTGTGTTTAATTTGGTATAATTGTTAGTACATAGGTGAGCTATGACTTTAAGAGGGAATTTTGAGCCAAAATTGAGATATAGTGTTTCATTTGGATGATGAGTTATTGGTAAGTTTGCATTGTTTAGAATGAAGTTTGAATGTTTAGAATGAAGTTTGAATGAAATGATTAATAGATAGGAATGGCTTTTGATAAGTGATATGTTTGAGGATTTGAGAAGTAAGGCAAATAAATTGATGTTTATATGAGTATGAAATGGTTTGATGCAAAAAGAAAGGAATTGGATAAATTTTGGATGAGTTTGATGATTGAATAGGCATTGGAAGCTTGAAATAAGCTTGGAAGTGTGTAATTGGGAGATGTGTCCGTTAAACGGACCTGGGAGTCCGTTTAACGGACAGGTTCGGGTGTAAAAACACCCTTGGGACAGTATGTGTCCGTTAGACGGACATGGGTGTCCGTTTAACGGATTGTTTCGGGTGAAATTGGAGTGTTTTGACAATTCATGTCCGTTTAACGGACATGGCTGTCCGTTTAACGGACAGCTTCGGGTCACTTATATTGAATTGCGTTTTTCACCCAGTTTGAGGCCGAATCTCGCTTTGGGATCTCTAATACGAGTTGTAGATAAGGATGAGTAAATATAGATTGATATAAAGATCAAGTCAATCAGACACTTGTAGAAGAAGTTATGTCGTTTTTCCTAAAGGATGTCAAATAGGAATCAGGATTTGAACAGGGTTCAGTGTTTAGGTCATATCTCCTTCGTCCGACCTCCGATTGAGACAATTTTTGTTATGTGGATTTCTAATACATGTGGTTATATGTCCACCAAATTTTGTATGAATTGGAGTTAAATTGATTGATATTTATCAAAAGAACTTATAAGAGTCTATAAGAACCATACCAATGGGAGTAGTTTTTCTTGAACATAGGTTACTGTTTTGCTTCTACTTGGAGTTATAGGATTTTGAATTGAGTGATTCTTGTTCCAATGGGATCGTGAGACATAGGGGAATGTAGTTATTTGTTATTGTGATTTAGAAGAAATCCAGAAGTGAGAATGTACTAAAGGATGAATGGTTTTGATATGGTCAGTAAGGGTTTGTGACCCCGGGAGTTGTCATTCATGCATTGTACATATGTAAATGCATTCATAGATAGTCTTACACATTGTTATTTGTGCACATGGTGAATGATCTGTGTTATGTGATTATAGAGGAACAACAGCAGGAACGTCAACCATCAGACATTGCCGGACCGTCCAGACGCTAGCTTGGGCGTAGCTGTGAGTAACCTAGATGGTTTCTCTTAATTGCTAATGTTCTGATTGATTGAGTGAATTGAGTATGGAACAATTGTGTTATTAAATTGATGATGAATGTGAATATGGGAACTATGTGCTAGAATATGCTACATTATACTACATGCATTCCATTCATGAATGCATAAACAGATAATGGCAGTTGGACTTGAGTAGCCACCGATAGAGCTTACAGCTCACCGATTAACGAGCCACGAGCTCGAATGTGATACAGAGCCATTGGCTCACTGATTAATGAGCCCGGTATCCACTAGATACGGGACAGTTCAGACACTCAGTCTCAACAATGTAATAAATGGAACGGGTCTCATAAGCATTGCATTCTGATTTGGTAAACTGCAGTGAACTTGGATAAATGTATGACATGTGACTGATTGACTAATTGAGTAATATCTGTTGAAATGGATTCATTGTTAATTGATGGCTGTATGAACTTGTATAATTGTGTTATATGCATTGATATGTGCTTGTTTGAGGAAGCCATCAATGATGGTTAACTCATTGAGTTTGCAAAACTCAGCAAAATTGCAATATTGTTTTCAGGACCGCTAGACAGTTAGAAAAGAGTGTGGCTCCACTACAGCTTAGAGTGTGCATTGCAGTGAAGTCATGGCACAAAGGTCGGTCAGCTGGGACATTTTGGATGACTTAGTTGGTTGTCTTGTATAGTTTCCTCTGTTCTGTAGAGACCAGTACCAGACTTTGTAAATAGATGTACATTAAGGATTGATAATATTATTGTAAAGTTTTGAATTATAAGCAATGAGATGAGGAAACTTTTGGTTTTAAAAATATCATGAAATGCTATTGATGCTTTATAATAAAGGTTAAAAATGATGCCATGTGGAGTGATTGTAGTTTCAATCGTAGTGCGCCTTTATCGTAAGATATGTACCAGAATGACCTCCGGGCGTTCCGGTGTGTACCCTGCGATAAGGGGCGCTACAGAAATAAATGAAACACAGCGTGGAATTAAAGGAAGCACGTCGGAAGCACGTGACACTGTCTAGAACATTCTTAGCTCCGCTTTATATGTCGGTTGTAACGGAATGTAAAGACAGACTGATATTTGAATGAATTGAATTTTCTCTCTCTCTTGTCTCTCCCTTGATTCTGTGTGATTGTGTGTGTTGTGTGGTTGTTACGTAACGGATTGCTAAGGCGAGTACGAGTGTTGGTTGTGAGGTCGAATAGTGTGAAAAATCGCAACATCTGGTATCAGAGCCTACGTTCCTCGGAAAAAATGGCTGAGAGCACGAGAGGAGCTGAAGTACGCCGTTTGGAGGAAAGCATCATAAGCATGCTGGAGGCTCAGTCAAGGCACGAAAAGGAGATCAGTGATATTAAGTCCATGTTCCAGCAGCTCATGCAGAAAATGGACAAGGAAGAGACGGAATCGTCAGTAAAAGGCTCAGGAGATGGAGGACGCAGTGTAGGAGTTTTGAAAACTAGCAAACTCGAATTTCTGACGTTCGATGGTACTGGAGTAAGGAGCTGGAGTTATAACTGTGAGCAGTTCTTCACCTTGGATCAGACTCCTGACGAGATGAAAATACGGTTGGCTTCGATCCACATGGAAGGAGACGCACTAGAATGGTACCAACTCACGATTCGAATTCGAAGAGAGACCCAAGGAATGACATGGAGCGAATTTGTGATGCTCCTGTGGCAGAGGTTCGACGAAGATATCTTCGAGGATCCTATAGGTGACTTAAAGGAGTTGAGACAGGAGGGCTCAGTACTGGAATATTATGCTTTGTTTGACAGGTACTCTAATAAACTGACGCTACCCGAAGAGTACTTGGTGGGGTTCTTCCTAAAAGGGGTTAAGCCAGAGCTGAGGTTGACGGTGAAGATGATGGACCCGCATTCCTTGCACCAAGCTTATACCTGTGCGCGAAAATAGGAGGCGATTGTGACCGCTAGTGTTCCTGTATATTTCGAAAAAGGAAGCAAGTCTAGCAGCCCAATGGGAGGAGTATCATCGTCGCACAAGGAAATTAACTATACGGCCACAGCTGCAAAACATCAGCCAGAGGCAGCGTTGTTGCCTACTCCAGGAAACCAGGGAAATAGAAACGTCCATTTTGGTTTCAGAAATCCTCGGAACAGTAGGACTACAAGCAGCAAGGAGTTCGATGAGAAGAGAGCCAAAGGGTTATGCTTTTGGTGTGATGAGAAGTACTTTCCTGGACATCGATGCAGGAAGAAGCAGTTCCAGTTGTACATGGTAGAAGATGAGGATCAAGAAGAAGATGAACTGAATTATAAAGAGCTGGACGCTGGAAGCTATGTGGGGTCTAACGGACCAGACGAACTACAAGAAGCTGTGAGTCGTGGGAAGTTATAGACGGAGACCCTTACACATTCTGGTGGATAGTGGGAGCACGCACAATTTTTTGGACAAGAAGGTGATTAGAAAAGCATAGGTGGAAGTAAGCGAGATCGATCCCATTAGTATCACGGTGGGAGGGGGGTTAAAGTTGGCATGTAAACAAGTCTGTAGAAATTTTATATGGGACATACAGGGGGCCAGATTTGCTACGGAAGCACTAATCATCAAGCTGGGGGGCTGTGACATGGTCCTGAGGGTTCAGTGGTTAGCAACCTTATATGACGTCTTGTGCAACTTCAGGAAGCGCACCATGGAATTTCAGTGGGAAGGAAGAGTGATGACGTTGGTTGGACAACCAGATACACCGGCGAGGGAGGTATTAGGTAAGAATCTCCATAAACTGATTAAAGATTCTAATCATGGTGCGTTATTTATGTTGCGGCTATCAGATCCACTGGAAGTCCAGATGCAACACCTAGCCATTAATGACGACATGCAGACTAGAGACGAGATGGAAGGGTTGTTAGCAGAATATGGAGACATTTTCCTGGAACCCAGAGGCTTGCCGCCGACGCATGCTTGTGATCATGCTATACTTTTGAAACCAAGAGTTGAGACCATCAATATCAGACCCTACCGCTACTTAGGCGAGCAAAAGGATGCCATAGAAGCAGCTGTGCATGAGTTGTCGGAGCAGGGATTCATTCGGAAGAGTATCAGCCCTTACGCGTCCCCAGTCATTTTGGTAAGGAAAAAAGACAAATCCTGGAGAATGTGTGTGGACTACAGGGAATTGAACAAGCATACGATCAAAAGAAAATTTCCAATTCCTTTGATCGAAGAATTACTTGAGGAATTGAAGGGCTCCAGTTAGTATTCCAAGTTAGATCTACGATCTGGATATCACCAGATTCGCATGAAAGGGGAGGACATTCCGAAGACCGCTTTTAGAACACATAAGAGGCAATTCGAGTTTCTTGTGATGCCTTTCGGCCTCACAAATGCGCCCTCAACCTTCCAGAGCCTAATGAATGAAATATTCCAGCCTTTTCTGAGGAAATTCTTACGTGTTTTCTTTGATGATTTGCTTATTTCTAGTACAAACTTCCGGCAACACATGGAGCACCTTCGGTTGGTCTTGGAAGTGTTGAGACAGCAACAACTTTATGTGCGAGGGAGTAAGTGCATATTTGGGGCGCGACAGATCGATTATTTGGGCCACTCAATATTGGAGAAGGGGGTAGCCACCGACGAGAAGAAGATTGAAACCATCCGGAGTTGGCCGGAGCCTCGTACGCTGAAGGAACTCAGACGGTTCCTGGGACTGATAGGCTACTATCGAAGGTTCATCGAGCACTACGGCATCCTAGCGAAACCCCTCCATGAAATGTTTAAAAAACAGGAGAGGGGAAGTTAGGAGTGGACAAACCGACAACAAGAAGCCTTCGAACAGTTAAAGAGACGACTGCTGACGGCTCCGGTGCTGGCACTTCTAGATTTCAACAAACTGTTTATAATTTAGGCAGACGCTTGTGACACGGGCATCGGGGCTGTGCTTCAACAAGAAAGTAGGCCAATAGCCTTCCTGAGTAAAGCTCTAGCACCTAAACACCAAGGCTTATCTACTTACAAAAAAGAATTTCTCGCTATCATCAAAGCCGTTAAGCATTGGCATCATTACCTTAATGGAAGATTCTTCCGGGTACAGACTGATCACAGGAGCTTAAAATACCTCCTGGAACAAAGAATCTCCACACCTTTCCAGCAAAACTGGCTACCGAAGTTGATGGGGTATGATTTTGAAGTGACCTATAGAAGTGGGAAGGAGAACTTGGCAGCAGATGCGTTGTCCAGAATCTCAAGCCAGCAATTACTCACAATGACAGTTTCGCATATACATGCAACTCTAATGGATGAGATTAAGGCGGGGTGGGAGAAGGATAAAACCATAAAGGATCTCATCGGGAGACTAGAAACCACAACTAACCCGACTGGAAACTATGAATGGCGTCATGGAATACTTAGATGGAAGGGAAGAATTGTAATAGGTTGTGACAAGGAGTTGCGAAAGAAGATAATAGTCATGGCACGTGACAGCCCGCAAGGTGGCCATTCGGGGGTGACAACCACCATTAAAAGGATACAGGGTTTATTCCACTGGAAGCAAGTCGCCAAGGATGTACGAAATCATGTGAAAATTGCGAGATTTGTCAAAGAAGTAAGTTTGATAATGCTGCTTGTCCGAGATTATTACAACCATTGCAAGTGCCAGAGGGATGCTGGAAGGAAGTTACAATGAATTTTATAGAAGGTTTACCACCGTCGTATGGAAAGTCAACCATTTTTGTAGTCGTGGATCGGTTCAGTAAGTATGCACACTTCACTGCGATTAGGCACCCATATACAGCTCTAGAGGTGGCACAGGCATTAATGGATCACATCTTTAAGTTGCATGGGATACCAGAGCGTATCATTTCTGATCGGGATCCGGTATTTTTGAGTAAATTCTAGCGAGAGATGTTCCGGCTACAACATGTGAAATTGCAACTTTCCACGGCCTACCATCCCCAGACGGATGGATAGTCGGAAGCAGTTAATAAGACTCTAGAAACCTACTTGAGATGCTTCTGTGGTGACACTCCTCAGAATTGGGTGGGTTGGTTGTCCATGGCCGAGTGGTGGTACAATACCTCTCACCATTCTGCCATAAATTCGACTCCCTTTGAGGTGTTATACGGTTACCCGCCGCCATTATACGTCCCATACGTAGCAGGAGATTCCAAGGAGATAGGAACGGATCAGGTGTTTCAGGAGAGGGAGGCCACACTTCAAATTGTCAAATTTCACTTAAACAGGGCAAAACAGAGGATGAAGGTGTTGGCAGATAAGAAACGTTCGGACAGAGAATTTGAGGAAGGCCAGTGGGTGTACGTGAAGCTTCAACCTTATCGTCAACATTCATTGCAGAGGAGGTCCAACCAGAAGCTAGCTCCTTTATATTATGGTCCCTTCCCGAGTATAGCCAAGGTGAACAAGGTGGCGTATACACTGGGATTACCGAAAGGAACAACCATTCACCCTATGTTCCATGTGTCACAATTAAAGGCGTATGTATCGGAGGGTACTCCTACTTCCAGTCAGCTACCAGCGGTGATGAAGGAAAAGGCGAAAGTCCCGAAGGCGATATGGGGAAGAAGAATGGTGAAGCGAAACAATCGAGCAGTGACGCAGGTGTTGGTTCAATAGCAAGGTGGAACTAAGGAGGAAGCGACGTGGGAAATGTTTTATGAATTACAGAAGAGGTTTCCGGACATAAATCTGTTAGACAAGGTGATTTCTGAAGAAGGAGGGGATGTTACGATAAGTGGAGTTGCATGAGCTCATGAGGAAGAAGACTAGCACATTAATATTGCGCATTTGCGCAGTAATAATGCCCTGTTAGTTTAATACGTTATATTATTATATAGTTTTCATGTATAAATAAATATAAAAAATTTAAAAATTTGTAATCAAATTATAA
>JAOTAZ010000001.1:27317212-27328181 GCA_025629785.1 Erythroxylum oxycarpum | reverse complement strand
CCCTTTTTTCAAATTTTTTCGTTTTTTTCTGGATTTTTTTGACTTTTTTTCTGGCTTTTTTTTTACTTTTTCTGGCCTTTTTTTTGGCTTCTTTTTTTTCTTCTGTTTTTTCTTACCTTTTTTTAACCTTTTTTCTGAACTTTTTTTATATAAACTGAAAGTTTCAACAAATAATTGAAAAACCTAACTAAAACAACAACAAGAAGAAAATTGAAATCCTAGGTCAAAAGTAATTTCACACCTGAATTGGTGATCCGACTATAATTGGATGGTGATGGGCGGCGATTTTTTGAAATTTGATGGAGTTGAATAAGAATTCTCCTCCAAACCAAGGCTCTGATACCAAAATTGACGCGTACCGCGGAAGGATTGACGTCGATGTGATGATATGTTTTCAATGGTTATTTTTGTTTTATGGGTTTTTGACCTAGAGGAATTAAAAAGATAGATATTTGGAATTCAACAATAAGAAAAGAAGGATACGCAAGGTTTGATTTCTACAACACCTCTCAAAAACTTGTTCCAAGCAATTCTGATGATCAAAATAAAACCCAGAGACGAACAATTGACACGCCACAATTGAGAAAACAATTGATAAGTGAATGATGGTTCGAAAAGTAACAAGAACAAGAGAATAATGTTCTCTCTAAAGCCGACGGCACTCAAACAATATGATCTGAAACTTCTAAAATCCTAAGACATAACTATTTATATCTAGGTCAAATAATAAAAGGTTGGGCTCAAATACATGGAAGCCCAAAATAAGACAAAGTCCAATAATTAAATAAATAGGTTTGATATCTTCTTGGGCTTAAGCGATGAAGCATTAATTAGCCCAAGTCTTCTTGTCTTCAAGCTTCAAGTGTATCCGGTCCAAGGATTTGAGTTAAATGGATTAGTTTGGGCTCAATTCCATTAAACTCTCCTTCAATAGGCTCGGAGTTCGCCATCTTCTCAAGATCCTTACTCTTGCTCACATCACCCGATTTCTCTCGGCAAAATGTTGGCCCATTAAATTGGCTCCCACTCCTGGCGCGATTCGTGCTGTCATTTTCTTCTTCTACTACTACTACGAAGAGAGAGAGTCTCTAAAATGCAGTTAAGTCTGTAATTAATAAAAGATGCTTGGAGAAGAAAAGTATGGCCCAAGGATTTCATGGCTTAGGCCCATAGAAGATCGACAAACAAAAAAGGTAAAGCGCCCAAATGTTTAATTAAAACATTGAAAAACCAAAAAGGGCAACAACCCAGATTCAATGTCAAGGGGCTTTGTTAAACTGACAACTTCCCTACGGAAACGTTAGTTTACCACCGCCATAGCCAGCTTGTCTAAACCAATATTCTGATCACGCACATGAAGGGTTCAAAAACGCAAAGGTCCTTTACAATTTCAGGAAGCATCAGTCAACGCAGACAGTCACAGATGATCTTTGATATCCTTGCTCACTTAGGACCGAAAATGCATTTCCTCTCCCAAAACGCCAATTATCAAAGGGAAACTACAGAGCATATATGTTAGAATGTTTGCTTTAAATTTATGCACGTGATTGTTATGTTTTTCATTTTAAATAAAAGTCCAAGTCAATATGTAATCCTATTCTAAAGGGATTGTTATATGTTATGTGATTCTTAGGGATCATGATTAGGATAGCTTATTTTTCTAAATTCTTGTTAGCTTTTTCAGCTATTTAAACCCAAAACTGATATGAAATAAATGAGAAACTTCTCCATATATCTCTCTTCTACATAAAAAAACCAACATAGGGATTGCAACATACATTTACGGGGGGTTTAAGACTGTATGCTTTCTGCTGTGATTTTCTGAAACTATTTGAGACCTCCTTTGCAATACTGCATGATTGAACCTTGCTGCCAATTGTCATTCGGAATGATCCACTTAAGTTTGTCGCTTAGATTTTTCCGTCCTCACTGAAGCTTAGTATCATGTTCTTGATGTATTAGCCATCTGTGGAGATTTATCGGGGAACTCTTATTAGCATAGGGACTTTGCTTTTGTTAGGACTGAGATTAGTTTCTAAACTCTCTCAAGCCATGTACGTAACTTTTTCTTCTATTAATCTTATTCCTGATCTATCCAAAAAAAAAACCATTGGTGGTGTAGATTTAAGAATTTGATAATAGTATGGTTCTGTTGGAGTATTCCCAATGTTTCAATACAATCTGAAGATTACTCTGATTACGAAATAATACACTTTTAGGGTTTCTTTATGCAGAAATGAGTTCCATTATCGTTTGTAAAATAATTTCAACTCTGGTTTGAAAATGTCAAAGTTGATTTTGAGATTCAGCTTTTTATCACAACATGCATCAAAACTAAAATGAAACTTCTACGAAAGAAATTCAGGGGCAGAAAGCATTCAACTTCATTACAAATCATTAAGCAGAATCAATGGAAGAGTCTTGTGGTTTAATAACATCCATGTACTGTTGGTGAATAATGGTACGATCCCAGGAATTAGAACGAGTTTGAATCGGGCTTGTTCTAACGAACCCGCTCTTGCCTCGATTCTTCTTCCCAATGTTTGGAACTCAAAGGAGTTGCCTATCAAGAAAATGTTCTGATAATTATCTGATATCTTTATTCATGAAAATAGTTGGCCTCTTATAACGAGGCTCATAGACTCAAATTCAAAGGGAGTAGAATACTTGCCAAAATAAACGTTAAGAAATAAAGACTATCCTAATTGATTTGAGAAATAACGTAAATCACGCAAGTGTAATTGACTAAATCTAATCAATCCTCCTTGTTGCGCCTCTGATGACTTTTTCCAATAAAAGAATCTATAACATTATCCTCCCCTTCGAAAAAAAGCTTGTCCACAAGCTCAAAAGGTGGATAAGAGTTGCGGAATTCATTGAGTGGTTCCCAAGTAGCGTCACATTCTGCTAGACCGGACCATTGAACCAACACTTCCCACGAACCACGATTGAGGCGTGCTCGAACAACAACGGAAGGAACCGGAGAGGTCTGATCGTCAACGATCGGTGGTAATGGCATCACTGATGAAGGCTGATTACCATTAAAAGGCTTGAGAAGGGAAACATGGTATTATGCATTTTGCAATTTTCCGACAAGGGTAATTCATAAGCCACACTCCCAATTCGTCGAACAACCGAAAAGGGCCCATAAAACTTTGCTGCCAATTTGTGTCGCACAGCCCCTGGTAAAGACTTTTGTCGATGCGGGTGTAGGCGGAGCCATACAAAGGTGCTTGGAGAGAACTCAACATCCCGATGGCCTTTATCATAAATAGTCTTCATACGATGATGAGCTTGTGCCAACTTTAATCGAACATCGCTCAAAGTCTCATCTCTAACAACCAATGCTTGATTGACAGCTTCGACATTGGAAGATCCAAACTCATAAGACAAAAGATGGGGTGGTTCTCGCCCATACACCACTCAAAAGGGAGATGTTTGCAAAGCTGTATGGAACGAAGTATTGTAACAATATTCTGCCCACGGAATCCATGCAACCCACTTCTTAAGTCGAGTACCCACAAAGCATCGCAAATACATCTCAATTGTTCGGTTTACTACTTCCGTTTGGCCATCGGTTTGAGGGTTAAAAGTCGAGTAAAAAGCCAAATTGGTTCCGTGTAAACGAAATAATTCTTCCATAATTTACTAGTAAAAACCACATCAGGATCACTAACAATGGATTCCGGCAAACCATGAAGATGAACAGTATTTGAAAAAAACACCTCGGCCATACTTATTGTAGGATACGGATGGGACATCGGAATGAAATGAGCGTATTTGGAGAAGTGGTCGACCACCACGAACAAAATGGACTTACCGCAAGACGTGGGTAAACAATCGATAAAATCCATAGATACATCAACCCATACTTGTGTCGGTAATTGCAAGGGTTGAAATAAACCAGTCGGGTTGAGATGTTCGATCTTATGTTATTGGCAAATAGGACAGGCTGCTATACAATCTCGAATCATTGTCTTCATGCCTTTCCAGTAAAAATCTTGGCGAAGACGTTGCAAAGTCTTTTGAATGCCTTCATGTGTAACATCATGGAACCCAGATAAAACTTTGGAAATTAATGGCGAAGTGGGCAAGAGATATACACGACCATCAAATAAAATCAGCCCCTCTTTTGTTGACCATCTTGGCCCAGCCTCTCCACTCTCGGCTTTCTTGAGTAGAGCACCCAAGGTCTCGGTCTCTTTTATTTCAGTCTGCACTTCCTCAAATAAGAATGGTTGTGGGCTGTTAATGGCATACAAAGATGCTGCTGGTTCATCACGGCAAGACAAGGCATCAGCTGCTTTATTGATGCTCCTCATTTTATATTCAACCCGAAAGTCAAACCTCAAAAGTTTGCTCATCCAATATTGTTGTGGAGAAGTTGAGGTGCTCAATAAGATATTTTAGGCTGTAGTGATCCGTCCGAATGAGAAAATGACGACCCCAAACATATGGTCTCCAATTTTGGACTGCTTTGGCTAAGCCGATCAACTCGCGCACATAAGCTGGAAGTTTCAAATGATTGTCGGACATTCTTCGGCTGAAAAAAGCTATGAGGTGCCCATGTTGAAGTACAACCCCAATGCCATATCCCGACACATCACATTCGATGACAAATTCATCATCAAAATTTGGCAAAGCGAGAACCGAAGCATCCACAAGTGCTTCTTTAAGAGCAGTGAATGCTACAAGGGCTGTCTCACTCCACTAGAAGCCATTGCGACGCAATATTTGAGTCAAGGAGGCATCGATCGTGCCATAGTCTTTAATAAATTTCCTATAATACTCGGCCAATCCAAGAAATCCTCTCAAAGACGAAACAGATTGTGGTTGGGGCCAATCGACAACGGCTTGTATTTTACTTGCATCCACTGTAACACCTATACCGGAAACAATATGTCCCAAATACGCCACTTGAGTTTCTCCAAAAGAACATTTAGACATCTTGAGGAATAATCGATGGGCATGAAGTAAGTAAAAAACAATGCGGATATGATGTAAATGCTTTAGCCAAGAGGTACTATAAATGAGTATATCATCAAAAAATACCAATACGAAGTGACGCAAGTGCTTTCAGAATACCTCATTCATCAAATCCTGAAAAGTTGGTGGGGCATTTGTCAAGCTAAAGGGCATCACAAGGAACTCGAAGTGGCCGTGACGAGTTTGAAAGGCAGTTTTCTCAATGTCCTTCGAATCCATCCGAACCTGATGATATCTAGACCTGAGGTCTAACTTCGTAAAAAATTTAGACCCGTGCAATTTGTCCAATAATTCATCAACCACCGGTAACGAAAATTTATCTTTAACAGTTTTCTCATTAAGCTCTCAATAGTCCACACAGAATCGCCAAGTGTTGTCATGCTTTTTAACTAGTAAAACCGGAGACGAGAAAGGCGACTTACTAAGACGGATAATAACTTGTTGCAACATTAATTCACATTGTCGTTCTATCTCCGCCTGTTGCATATGAGGGTAGAAGTATGAGTGAACCACTACGGGTTGAGCTCCGGTAGTCAGTGTAATGCGATGATCGCAGTGTCGGATAGGTGGCAACCCTGAAGGTTCATTAAAAAAGTCAGAAAATTCATCTAAGAGCAAATCTAGGGGCTTTTGATTCTACCGCACTGACGGTATTCAATTGGACTTCGTGAGAACTTGGTTGTCCTTGCAATGTAACTGATGTTTGCCCAATTTTGAAGCTTATGGTGAGTGCATTATAATCACAAGTGACAGGCCCTAGTGATTGTAGCCACTTGATGCCTAAGACAAAGTCAAATCCATTCACAGGATAACAAAGAAGTCCGTAACAAACAAAATGGCATCAATCGTAAAGGTTACCTTTGGACATAGATCGATGCTCTCCACCTTTTCTCCATTTCTGTCACTCTCAGTCTATTTCGGTGCTGAACTTCCATCCCAAGCTGAATTGCCGCAAGCTCACTAATAAAGTTGTGCGTACTTCCTGAGTCTACCAGCCCTAAAATAGCATTGCCCATAATTACCGCCTTCAGCTACATTGTATTGTTGCCGTGAGTACTTGAGAGTGCATGGATTGAGATTTGAGGTGTTGGATCTTTAATTGTTTCAACCATTTCACTCAGTGGTTCTTCTTCCTCTTCGTCTACATCCATGATCAAGCTAAATAATTTTTTACAATGGTGGCCAATCCCATAAGCTTCATCACAATTAAAACACAGCCCTTTGGATCGTCGCTCGGCCATCTCTACAGGTGAGAGCCGCTTCCATGGCACCGAATTAGCCCTGCTGGCCGTCGATCCTTTAGCTTGAGATGTGATACCAGCTGGCGCCATTTTAGGTGAATAATAACCTTTTGTTGTGGCAACTCCTTGGCCTGTCCATGATGATTTTCGCCCCGTAAGTATTTGCGTAATTTGCAATTTCTTTTCAAATGCCCTGGCCATATTCATCGCTTCATCTAGATCAATGGGTTTTTGCTTTTCCAACTCGATTCATATTTCTGGAGACAAACCAACGATAAAAAAATTTGCGTATAATTTCTCCTCAACATCTGTTGCCCTTGCTAATATTTCTTGGAACTTTCGCTGGTACTCCTCTACTGACCCCTTTTGTTTCAAGTCCACCCAAGTCCCCGACAGGGTTATCATGGATGGGAGGTCCGAATTTGACTATGCAAGCTTTTTTCAAAATTTCCCAATTCGATACCTTCTCCTTTTTCGCTATTAAACGGTACCAAATTTGAGCCTCACCATTCATGTGGTAGGCTGCCAGGCCAACCTTTTCCTGCTCCGCAGTCCTTTGATTGTCAAAAAATTGCTCACACCGGTCAAGCCACCCCGTCGGATCTTCAGACCCATTAAAGGTTGGAAAATCTAACTTGGTGTAGCGAGGAGCCATACCGGATCCCCTTGAATTTTCAGCTCGCATCTGATCGGGTTCTGAACGGCTAGCTTCATGTTCGGTGCTCTAACCACTGGCCTCTTTCTCTTTTCCTTTACTCAGTGTTGTCCCAGACATCAACTGGAATTGCTTCGTCATCATCTCAAACTGATCTTTCATCGTCTTTTCTAATGACTTTTCCAAAACAGCAAATTTAGCATCTATTTCTCCTTTCATATCCTCCATAGAACCTGGCTCCGATACCAAATTGATACGATCCCAGGATTTAGAATGAGTTTGAATCGGGCTTGTTCTAACGAACCCACTCTTGCCTCGATTCTTCTTCCCAATGTTTGGAACTCAAGGGAGTTGCCTACCAAGAAAATGTTCTGATAATTATCTGATATCTTTATTCATGAAAATAGCTGGCCTCTTATAACGAGGCTTACAGACTCAAATTCAAAGGCAATAGAATACTTGCCAAAATAAATGTTTAAGAAATAAAGGCTCTATCACAATTGATTTGAGAAATAACATAAATCACGCAAGTATAATTGACTAAATCTAATCAATCCTCCTTGTTGCGCCGCTAATAACTTTTTCCAATAAAAGAATCCATAACAAATAATGTTAGAATTAATCTAAATTATGTGTGTTTCTGGCCTATTATACAATTACAGGCTACTATGTCCAGAGAAGATATAAAGAGCAGGCAAAGCCACAAAAGCATCCCCTAAGAGGATGCAAATGAAGAAGGTACAAACATTTTCAAGTATTGGATCGCTGTATGAGAACAGCCAACTCTGGAAAATCTCTTAGCACCTCCGCCTTTCCGGACTGGCATTGTGTGTATGGGTGTTTGAGAAACCGGTAACCAGCTATTTCACAGGAATCTTGGAAACAGAGTGCCAAATAGCTGAATCATATCTGCACTGCCCCGGAGAAGACTGCATCTAGACTTGAACAGATTGTCTGAACTGAAATTCATATCCACCTTGAATGGCATTCAAACGCCGAGTAAATTCCAAATGATGTCAAAGTAGCAGCATACATCGTGAAGAACTCTTGATGCTCATGAACATCTTTTGCGAATATGTACAGGCAAAGTGATTTTAGTTCAAGGGTTATCTTTAACAATTTCAGTGCAAAACTAGATGAAGGCAGTCTAATGCCATGAAACGATGAGTCTTGTCCTATAGATATAAAGACAACAACATTACACACTAGTTCAAATGAAAAACCTATCTATAACTCTTAAGCCCTCTAAAATATAACAACACAAATTATTGAAAAAACAACTGAGATTTTTCCTCATTTGCATGCATCGTAAATGTGAATTATAAGAAACTTGAACTTACTCTTAAAAGCTTGTAGAGTTGCTCCATGTGAGGGCTTAAGTTTCCATGGAATACTAGAGGATCACCAAGACAAAGAAGAAGAGTGACCAGAGGGTAGCCAACCTAGCAATTTGATTCATGTAATTTAGGGTCACAATAGATATAGAAATTCATAGCTTTTAGGGCTGTGTAGAAGAGATAGAGTGCTATAATTTACAAGTTATAGAATCAAGATGAACAGCTAATTCACTATGGAAAAAAGAATAAATATGTGGATAAGATGGGAAAGCAAAGCTGTGAATGCAAACTTCAAAAGAAATATGATGTAGAACGATAGTGTAGAAACAATAGTACCCGAAAGGCTAAAGAAAGACATGTAAACCTAATATACAGGAGAATATATGAGAAATATAAACATTTGACATTTGACAAGAGGTCTTTGAATAACAGAGTAACTTGAGCCACTTTGCTGACAACCCTATGTAGAACTTTTGTAGTGTACTTTTTTTTTTCCCATCTAATTCCAAGCTACTTGTGGAGTAAACTGCTGTCAGCACATGCAAATATACAATTATTGAGTAAAAGACAAAATAGATAATTTGATGTCTTGAACATGGTTCATCATAGAGAAGCATTATGACAGAATTCACCATTTTAGGGCTAACATAAGGCTACTGCAAGCAACCTTCAGTTGGTTAATTAATTCTTGTTTAACTTGATGGATAACTTCACAGATAGAAGAAACTTGGAAGATCCACTTACAGCTATATGTTTGCTTTGTTTATCCATCCAATGCAAAAGTTGCCCTCTTATTCTCCCCACAGCTTAATAACAAAGAGTAAGTGCATTGTCTACACCTGAAGGAGGCCAATGGCTTTTTCCGCCATCTGCAAGTGGGGTAAGGATGTTTGAAAGCATGTTACAAAGTGCATGGTGACGTTCACTTTTGCGTTAAGAGGATTAGCTTTTGCCACAAAGGAAGCTGAAGCATTTAGACCTCCCTCCGTCTTAACCTGCATCAAATCAAAGTTTAGCCCTTTCCTCAATGCATTTACCTTGAGACAAAGTTAATGTATACACATACCCCAAGTTTCAGGTACCGCATCCCATTAATGATATTCAGTGTTTCACTTCGAGCAATGCTAGTGTCAATTCGACGAGTGCTTAGCTCCATAAAGAATCGCTCAGATACAGAGCTAAATCTATGAAGTGCAAGAGAACACAAAAACACAAATTGGTTAAGGTTTCAGCACATGGGGGCAGGCAAGCCCAAATGTCTGCCTCCACTTTGATCATAAATAAATAAAAGTAAAAATGCAAATGGATATATTATGACTTTGATTTAAGATAGTATCATCACCAGTGTTGAAAACTTGTTGACTGATTAGCTGATACGAGATAAGGCACCTAGAAGTTGAGCAACTAGGTCCAAAAACAGACCGCGCAGATCAACCAAGGAGGGGTACTCCACCTGGCTTACCACCCTGAAACAAGAACACATTAAAAAGATGCCAATGAAAAAGAGTATGATCAAATTACGTGTGTAGTTACATATAACTTTCATGTTAAAAATCATTTGATTTTCGCTATTCAATGTGTGCATCATGTATGTTACAGGTGAAGCAGATAAGTTAGCAAAATCATCTTAAACTTCCTGAGCCATCAATCGCAGGATTACCTGTCAGCATTAATTAGCCAATCAAAAACAAAATTTTCCAGCCCAGACCACAGCTTCTCTGCATGCAAACAGTCGTCTTATTAATATATTCATGTCCTGATTTAATTAAGAACACCAACGCAGGCAGAAAAGTGAGTTCACAATATTAAAAATAAACCAATAAGCCCCTCCTGTGGACAGCACTCCACAAAACGAATACAAGCTGAACAAAAGATACACTCCACTGCAAGCTGATTACATGCTCAAATCATGTTAAACTCTCTATAAATAGACATGGGAGTGTGCATATTGCAAGTTTCAGGGGAATGGGACATTGGTTGTCTCTATCAATATCTCAACCAATAGCCAGAAACAAGACGAAAATAAATGAGTGCATTTTCCAGGCAAAAATTGCGATTCCTTAGCCTTCTAGTTCCATGACAAATTGTACTGATCACTGAAATAATTTTCTTAAAACTGGCCAATTTTAACTGATGACGCAATCAGCTTTTAAGTTAACTTTTAACTGTTCACTTAAGCAGTTAGTCTTAAACATGACAGGAAGTTCAACAACAATTGTGGTATAGCAGCAAGCTTCGAAAAAATGAGTGGCCAAACTAACGCCATAAGCTACCCTATTCAACAAGTTGTCTTAAGTCGACTAAAAAATACATCACATATAATCTAACCTAAAACATAGAATACATGGTGCAACTGTTAGAAACAAAATTCCAGACAAATCTCCATTTAACAACACTATTTCTTGAGAAATCTCATCACTAATTATTTAAAAAACTGAGAGTTGCATTGTTCTCTAAATAATCTACTTGATTAGTAGTCGAAGGTCGAGTGGTGCAAACAGAAAAAGGAACAAATAGCTGACAAGTCTTCAAAATAACAACACAAAGTAGCAACCGAGGTACATTAGCAAGTCTTCTCTCTAGCTAAAAGTTTTTCTTTCAGACCCCTAATTTTTCCTTACAATCATTTATTAACTACAATTCATTTCCAGTCATGACGTCATGTTTTACACCAGATCCTTCTAGTGCATAACAGTTCTTTAACAAGTAAGTTGTGAGGAAGTGTTAGGGAATATATAAAACTAATTAAG
>JAOTAZ010000001.1:27263898-27282709 GCA_025629785.1 Erythroxylum oxycarpum | reverse complement strand
TGAATGCATGCCATAATACTTATGCACAATTAAGCAAATATTTAATAAGCAAATAACAAACATAATTCGTACTAACTCCTTTTAATGTTCTAACCTCTAATTTGGGGCGTTACAACTAACTTCAAAAGTAACTGAGGAACTTACTATCACAATCCGAAGTAATGATCTTGGGTACTCTATGTAGTCGAATCACTTCTTTAAAAAACAATCGAGCAACGCCAACTGCATCGGAGGTCTTCTTACAATGGATAAAGTGAGCCATAGTATAAAATTTGTCAACTACAACAAATACTGAATTTACCCCTCTTTGAGTACGAGGTAGTCCTAACACAAAATCCATAAATAAGTTTTCCTATATATTCTCTGGTATGGGAAGCGGCATATAAAATCCAATATTCTTGGAGTGTCCCTTTGCTATTTGGCATATGTAACATCTTTCTACAAATCTGGACACATCCCTTCTTAACTGAGGCCAATAAAAGTGCTCCTTCACTACCGCCAGTGTTTTATCACGTCCTAAGTGACCTGCTAGTCTCCCTGCATGCAAGTCTCGAATTACCTTCTCTTTTAAAGATGTTCTAGGCAAACACAACTGGTTGACATACATCAAATACCCATCGTTGATATAAAATCCGTCAATAGGCACGCCATGAAAAACCTTGTCCCAAACCTTTGTGAAGTTATCATCTTGCTCATAATTGTCTTGCAGTTACTCAAAGCCCACAATTTCATTACTGAGATTAAGTAGTAAGGATGCCCTCCCTACTCAAAGCATTCGTGACTTTGTTTTATACTCCTAACTTGTGCTTTAAATTGAACACAATTTTTTGTAAAAATTGACACCACCTGGCATGCATATCGCTACTAATTCGCTTTTGGTTATTCAAATACTTTAAGTCTCGTGATCTGAATATAACACAAACTCCTTAGCAACCAAGTAGGGCTCCTAATTTTTTGAGTGCTCGCACCACCGAATAGAATTCTTTGTCGTAGGTACTCCACTTTCTCCTGGCATCACTAAGTTTTTTACTAAAGAATGCCACTAGCCTTTTTTCTTGTGAGAGTAGCTCCTATTCGCACTCCATTAGCATCGTAGTCAATCTCAAATAGCTTATTAAAATTTGGTAAAGTTAGTGCTGACGCTGTACATAACTTTTCTTTAAGTAAGGTAAAGCTTTTATCTGCTTCTTCTCCCTACTGAAATTGGCCTTTCTTTAGGCACTGTATCATAGGTGCCACAATGGTGCTAAATTTTTTTATAAACCTTCGATAAAAGGTCACCAAACCATGAAAACTTCTCAATTCCCCCACATTATTCGATGTTGGCAAATCTTTGATTGTCTTAACCTTTGCTTCATGCACCTTTATCCAATTCGCAGACATTATATACCACAGGAATACTAACGTATCTGTCATGAAATTGCACTTCTTAAGTTTGATGTATAATTGGTTGTCCCTTAAGGCCTTCAGCACATGCTGTAGGTGTAACAAGTGTTCCTCTTCCGAATGATTGTAAATCAAGATATTATCAAAATAAACCAAAACAAATTTACCAATAAAAGGTTTGAGTACCTGATTCATCAACTTCATGAAAGTGCTTGGTGCATTGGACAACCTAAAAGGCATCACCAACCATTCATATAGGCCCTCTTTTGTTTTAAAGGTCGTCTTCCATTTGTCACCTAGCCTTATGCGAATCTGCTGATACCCATTCTTCAGATCAATATTTGAAAATACCATCGTACCATGTAAGTGATCCAACATGTTATCCAACTGCAATATAGGAAATTTATACCCCACTGTGATTCGGTTAATGGCTCTACTGTCATTACACACCCGCTAACTTCCATCCTTCTTTAGAGTCAATAATGCCAGAACTACGCAAGGACTCATACTCTCTTGTATAAGCCCCTTTTGTAATAACTCCTCCACCTTTTCCTTTAAAATCTCACTTTCCTTCGGATTCATTTGATAATGCGACAAATTCGGTAAACTAGATTCGGGAATGAGGTTTATATAGTGTTAGATATCCCTTATAGGGGGTAACCCATCTTGGATATCGTCTGGCATCAACTCCTTGAACTCTTGTAGTAGGGTGGCATTATCTTTGGGTACTCCTCCACTTGAAACTCTGCCTCACTCGTCAACACCTGTTTGACCACTTGCACATGTACTTGTTGTGTTTCCTTGATCTCCACTTCGAACCTCTTGGCTATAGACAAGAAAGCATTACCCTCAGAGGTTAAAGTCTTGGTTTTAAGTAGTAGGAGCATGTACATGACCCCATCCTTCTCCAATTGATATTGGTTGCTCCTTTCCGAGTGCTGAGCATCCATATCAAACTGCCACGGTCTCCTAAACAACAATTGACAAACATCTATGTCAACAACATCACAATATACTTCATCTTTATACCTGCCAATGGAGAATGGAACTCTACACTTCTCTGTGACTTCTATCTTGTCTATAGCGATTTTAATCCACCCCAAGGTATAAGGATTAGGATGTTTTCCCACTGGTAATCCTAACCTCTTCATTGCCCCCTTTCCAATAATGTTCTCGCAGCTTCCACTATCAATGATAACCCCAAATAGCCTGTCACGAATGGTACATTTTATACAGAATAGTTGATTACTTTGGGTTTGGTCTTTTTGCTTAGGTGCTATCATCAATTTCCTCACCACATACACCAAACCCTTGTCAACTTCATACTCATCATCCTCATCTCCATCTGCTTTGCAAGTGATTTCCTCGTCATCTTTGTCCCTCTCTACAAAGTCAACCGTCTTCCTCAAATGACACTCATTAAATCTGTATTCATGTTGACTACACTTGAAGCACTTCCCTACAGCTGATTTAGCATAGGGGTTCTCAGATCTCATCTCCTTATCTAGCGCCTTAACCATATGCCTTTTTCCCATAACTTTATCCTCCATACTCCGCATCTGATGACTACGGGGAGTATGCTCTTACTCAGCTTTGTATTTATCATTAGATGTTGGAGTCCTATAGCTCTCTACTGCTATGCTCCTGTTGCATTATCTCTGCCTTTAAGGCCATGTTCTTTGCTTCTGACAGTGTGAGGATAACTTGTACTCCGATTATGTCCCAAAGTGTTGGTCTCAACCCTTTCAAATATCAAGCAACATGCTGTCCTTCAGATTCTAAAAAGTTGTTTCTCTCCGCCAAGCTCATGAACTCTACGGTATACTCGTGCACTGTCCGTCCTACCTGACTGCACCGTTGATATTGTTTGAATAGAATATGCTCATAATTAGGTGGTAAGAATTCCTACTTCAACAGAAACTTCATTTTGTACCATGTACGCACCAGTCCCTTCCCTTCTCGCTCCCTCCATGACTGAATCCTTTCCCGCCATGCCAAAGGTCCCCCCTTCAATCTATAAGCCACAATTTGAACTCTTTTCTCCGATGCAATCTCCAAATATTTGAAGAATCTGTCAATTTCTGCAAGCCAGTCAAAAAAATCTTCAATATCTAGACTACTATTAAAATAGGGGATATCTACCTTCAGTCTATAATCCCCTGCATCTCTATCTTCAAATCCACCATGGGCGTCTCTCCTCCTATGCCCATCGTGTTGTCGAAAATGCCCAAGTCTATTCGTCTCATAGTAATCTTCTTCCTCCGAATCATCCTCATAGATTGGTTGTCCCCTCACAGGCACAGTTCTACCTAGAGGTTCACTACGAGCCATCTCCACCCCTTGTCTTCTATGGTTCTCCTGCCTATTGTGTTTATCAATTCCTAGAGCATCCAAACATTCCACAATCTCTTCAAAACGCTCCTCGAAACGCCGGAATCTGTGTTTTATCTGTTGCTCCAAACATTGCTCCAATCGTTGCAATGCTTCGTCTCCTAAAAAAGGAGCCCTAGCCTCCTGAACACCGTCATGAAGATCATTGCTATCGCTCCTAGTCGACATCCTTGTTCTGATACCACCTAACACAGTGTATAGCCTTAGATTTTTCAAAAGTTGTACGCAACCCTTTGAAGAACCAAAGAAAATTCAATAGAAATATGAAATAATATTTTTAAACTGACAAAAGTTGTCGCCAAGTGACTACAAAAAATATATAAACTCTAAAAGATGAAAAACCTAAGGATAAAACAGCCTTTTACTAATAAAACAATTAAAACTACTAAAATATCTCCGTGTCACTAAAAGAAGTCTGAAAAATGACAAAGCGGTTACTAGAAAAAACAAAGGAAGAAGCTTTAATCAGTGCTCGCTGTGGAGCCTTTTTCTGAGGTTAAGGAGCTGCCTAGGGGTTGCAAGGCAGTATCCTTGTTTGGTGCATCGCCTTAGCACAACCTTGAGTACTTTCTATCTCTGTGCTATCGCAAGCTGTTGATGCCTTCTTTCTCCACCTATTCCTACCGATGGAAACTCTCTTTTCCCTTTTATTTGCAATATAATCATTTATTCAATTGATGTATGATCCATTGCAGGTGGCAGCGAAATATCATACAAACATTTATTTACTGGCAGGTAACTTTCCATTTCTATCATGCAATATGCTCTAGTAATATCACACAATCTGTTTTATTCAGAGACTTTGAATGTTGAGTCTGTAAAATCTTCATAAACGTGATCGAAGATGTAACCTTATCTGTGTTTTTTTTTGGAATTTTAAAATATTATAAATTACTAAAGAAACATCGAGAACAATGTACAAATAATAGCAAACCTAGAAAGACAAAAGGAACTTCCGGGCCACAATCACAAATGCGTTAGCCGGACAGGAAAGGCAAGAGGGAAAAAAACGGAGCACATGCCTCAAACTACAGTTAAATACACCAACGCCTTCTCATTTCCAAACAGAGTTGTTCTTGCTTCCCATGACCTATTATGACCTCCCGAATCAAGTTAAGAATGCAATCTGCTAACTGATATTTGTGTTGTTCTATGTGTTTATAAATACGTCTGTTTCTCTCCCGCCAGATGTGATATAAAACCATCTGAAAAGAGGTTCTAAGCATAACACAATTACGCCTCCTGTCTGCGTGAATAACCTTCGCTAGTACCTCATTCCAGTCATAGGTGAAGTTTAGGAAACCTAACATAGATAAGATTCGATTCCACACTGCTTTGGTATATACACATTCAAAAAATAGGTGGTTTCTACTTTCATTGACTAACTTGCACAACACACAAATGGGGTCATAGGTACCGAACCACCTGTCCTTTGTGCGCAATCGAATTTTAATAGTGAGCCATAAGAAAAAAGCTGCTTTGGGGTATAATACCTGTTTCCAAACGAGGGCAGCCCATGGGACCGCTGTCATCGATCCCCACCCAATGGCTCTTGCTGAAAAGGTAGTGAATTCCCCAGATGTGGTAGCTGCCCATATAGATTTATCCGGTCTATTACAAAGGGAAAGCCCTTGCAAAAAAGGAGTAAGTAAATGACCAAATCGATGACTAAGCAAACGACCACTCTCCCAAACAACCCATGCTAGAGTGACATCCATAGGAATGCGATTGCGAACTACGATTAACTCATCTCTAAGCCAAAGAGGACTCCTCAGATGCCTATTGTCAAACTAGAAAGAAGTGGCCTCTCCATCCCCAATTCGACGCCTAATCAGTGGATAGATCAAGCCACGTAAATTCAGTAAGCTTTTGAATATCCATGAGTAATCATGCCTCAATTGGAGCTGCCAAAAGCTTTGATTGGTAAGGCGGTAGGTCTGTACCCATTTGATCCACAGGGCATCATTATCATCAAATAAGCGCCAAATTCTTTTCATGAGCAGGGTTTGTTGCATCTCAGAAAAAGAAATAATGCCTAGACCGCCATGCTTCTTTGGAGTGACAACTTCCCTCCATTTCACTTTGGCACCTTTACATTGATCAGACTGGCCGGTCCATAAGAATGCTTTAAGTATCCTCTCCATTTCTTTGATCACTCTCTTTGGAGTAATCATATGAGCTGCCCAATGGACATGCATGCTATTCAGAACGGAGACTATTAAATTGACTCGAGCCGCATAGGAAAGGAAGCGATTCTGCCAAGAATTGATTCTGGCCTTCAATTTCTCCAGCAAAGGCAAAAAATCAGAGAATCGAGGCTTGCCCGTAGTAATAGGAACTCCAAGATATCGAAAGGGAATACTCTGTAAAGTTAACCCGACCAATTGGCTAAGACCCTCTCGATCCTGTACATCAGATGATACATAAAGGCCACTCTTCTGAATGTTCATGGTCATGTCGGACCATCGAGAGAAAGTATTCATCAAATTCAGCATAATAGCTAACACCTGCGGGTCAGCTTTACAAAATAGAATCACATCATCAGCATAAATCAAATGGGAAAGTCGAAGGTCCTTACAGTTGTGATGATATTGGAAAAGCCCATTACATTGTACCATAGTTGACAATAATCGAGAGAGACCCTCCATAGCAAGAGTAAATAAATAAGGGGAGAGGGGATCCCCTTGTCGTATGCCTCTGTGAATCATAATAGGCTTTGTAGGGATGCCATTAATCAGGACACTCAACGAGGGCGTTTGGATGCATTGAGAAATCCATTGACAGAACCGAGGAGGTAAACCAATACACTGCATGCATTCTTGCAAATAGTCCCAGCCAAGTGTATTAAAAGCTTTATAGAGATCAATTTTCATGGCACAACTATGAATCTTCTTACCAGATTGATACTCACCGAGCAGCTCCTAAAGTAGCAGAATATTATCGCCAATACCCCTCGACGGTAAGAAGGCACCCTGTTCCTTACTTACCACCTCATTTAAGACTCTTTTCAGACACTCCGCCAATAGAGAGGCTATAATTTTGTAAACTGTATTGCAGCATGAAATTGGTCTGTAATCGGTGATCCTCTCAGGCCTCTCTTTTTTAGGAATTAAACATATATAGGTGTGGTTTATCTCCCGAAGCAATTTACCAGAAGAGAAGAACTCAAGCACGGCTTCAGTGAGTAACCGATCGGTGATGGCCCACGTATGCTGAAAGAACCCAGCTGAAAACCCGTCAGGTCCAGGGGCCTTAGAGTTGTTAAGACGAAATAAGGCCTCCTTTATCTGCAGAGCGGTGAACGGGGCGTTTAACCCGTCAATAGCAGCCTGTGAAGGAGTAAAATTCAACACATGACGAACCCCAAACTCATTCCGATTCCGAGTAGGAGAATCACCCATAAGTTAAGCAAAGAAAGTCCGAATATAAGTGGCCACTGACTCTTGTCCCCTCCAGAGATTACCATCCATATCAAACAGTTCAGTGATGGTATTCTTGTTACGACGGGTAAGAATTGCCGCATGGAAGAACTTAGAGTTGCGATCACCCTACCGGATCCAGGTTTGTCTAGATTTTTGTCGAAGGATTGAATCATGAAGGGTTAGAGCTTCCTGGTACCGATGGAGGTTATCAGCTTCAAGGGCCCTCCGCCCCTCATTGAGGGGGTCCCTATAGCATTGTTGCTGCAAGTCTGCCAAATGAGATTCCAACTCCTGAAGGTTAGTATTTTGATGCTTGCAAAACACCTTAATTGCCTTCTTTTCCATCTTCAATTTTTGCATGAATTGATATCCTTTAAAACCGTGAACCTCCACCCTCCAAATCTGAACAATCAAATCCATGAACCCATCCGCACGTAATAACCCATTGAAAAACTGAAAAGGAGCGCCTAAAGTGCTTGTAACTGTATGATGCTGAATGAGAATAAGGGTGTGATCTGAAAAAATAGGATCGCCAAAAACTGCCAAATCGTGAGGGAAAGAATGTAGCCAGTGTGGGTTAACCAGTGCCCGATCCAACTTCTTCCGGATATACATGTGCCCCTTTTGTTTGTTTTCCCATGTGAACCGTCGACCCAATCCACCATGAAATCTAGCCCCACCCTCCACCTCAGTAGAGTTAAGACAACAATTAAAGTCACCAGCAGCCAACCACGGACAAGTTAGGCCCCTTTGGAAGTCCAACAATTCAGTCCACAAATCAGAACGCTGGAAAGCAAAATTAGACGCATATATAAGAGTAACTATGAATTGAATATTATCCATGTTTGTACAACAGAGATGCATAAACTGGGCGCCCATCTTGAGAACATGTACATCAATTTTCTCCGAATTATACCAGCACAAAACACGTCCATTATAGTGATGAGCATGATTGGAAAATAATTTCCATTGAGGTCCCAAAAAGGCCAAACCTCGCTAATCAGCTGAAGCCTTTATTTTAGTTTCCTGCAAACCAACCAAAACAATATTAGAAGTAGTCACAATTTGTTTTACCATCATTTTCCCCCTTGTATTCCACACAAGTAAAGACATCATTAAAAAAGACATTCAGGGGATATAACCCCCTTAAGCTTCTTCTTTTTGGCTGTTTTTCTGGTCAACGTGGTCCTGACTGGTTTGGGCAATTCAGGAGGAATCTCACCCTCTTCAGTATCATTAGTAGAGGGAGCATCCCTGCCTCCATTCGGTAGCTCAACCTCTAATTGGCCAGCTGAGGACGGAGCTGCCCCTCCAATCAGGGAGTCAAACCCGGTATCTGTATTTGTAACATGTATAGCCGAAGGACATGCCAACTCTCTATTCCCAACTTTACCATCCCTAACCAATCGATCCTGGATAGCAACATTGCCAACATCAACCAATGAGGGACTATCTCCAGAAGGATCACTAGTTGCACCATTTGTCGAGCTGCCAAGAGGGCCCTCGGCGACTGTCGCCCTCATTCAATCCCCAGACTGAACCTGTGCAGGGACCACTGGACTAGAAGGTTCAGGAGGCTGAGGACCCAAATCCTGCAACCAGCCGGACGGAAATATTCGCCCCGTCCGGATCCATTGCTTACGGACAGAAGATGGCTTCCATGGATAAGTAACAGAAATGTTGGCATTGACCAAATCACCGGCTTCAGTTAAACGCCTAATGGAGACCTTGTCAGGGAGCACAGCATCCTTGGCAACTTCTATACATATCTTGGCGTAACTGATACGATTCATGGCAGCAGTTTGTGAGTCCAAGCAAATAGGCTTCCCAATGCCACTCGCAAGATGACTAAGGCCCTCCAGCGTCCAATATTCTAGGGGAAGACCATGGAAATGCACCCACAACGGAAGAATCTTAACCGAGCTCCTATCCAAACTCAGACCAGGTCGCCATTGTCGCAGAAATAGAGGAGTATCACCTATGTGCCATGGCCCCAATTCAAGGATTTCAGTAACATTAGCTTGCGGGGAGAACTTGAAGAGGAACATTCCGTCTTCGGTGAGCATGGATTTCTCAAAACCATACTTGCTCCACCGGGCCTTAGCCCAGGCATTGACAGCTGGAAAAGCAAGGCGTTTGTTCAAGAAAAAGCCAATGAGAGTTGTAGACCAAGCCTTAGCGCTAACCCTCAATAACTCGACTGGAGGGGAGATAACCCCATCTTGAAGAGTTTGAGGGTAATGGGTAAGCTTACCGTGATGGGTAGAGCCAACAATATCGCGCCATGAACGCCACCGCTGTGTCGGAGTGGAAGCAGAGGTCAAGGGAGGACGCCAAACCGCAGGGGGGGTGGAAGGAGGAGCACCCTTCGCCTCCACTGAGGGGGCCACTAGCACAGTCACCACTGCAGAGGGCGAGGGAGGAGATCAAACCGCAGGGGGGGAGGGAGAAGGAGCAGCGGACGCAGCCACTGGCGAGACAGCAGGCACAGACATCCCATCCGGAAGAAGGCCCGGCAGACCAGAAGATGGTGAAGGAAGGGGAGGAAAATGATCGAGATCTGGAGGAGGCGGTGGGTCACCCATGGGGATGGGTGCCCGCCTGAGGTCAAGGGTAGGTAGGAAAGTCCAAAAGACCAAGGGCTAATAGCTGGAAGACAGAAAGGGAACAAAGGCAGGGGAGGGCATGAAGGTAAAAGACAGAAGGAGCGGGTAAGGGAAGTAGAGAGAAGGCAGAGAGTATCACTAAGAGTTAAACTTCTAATCTGTTGAGGTTCACGTTTCTAGTTGTTGCACAAGGTCATGTCTAATTAGGGTCAACGTTTAGCTCAACTCTTTTTATTCCAAAATTGTTGCAGTTCTTTCTATTTAGTTCCAAAATACACCTTGACATAAAACAAAATTAATTCCCATTAAGCATAACTTTAAACCTCAAAAATAAATAAAATTAACACATAAAAAGATAGAAAATAAAGACACTAACAACGATCACCTTCGAAGTTGCAAGGATTATGAATTTCATAATTATAGCAGCAAAATTCCCGAAAAGAGAGTTGGAAGCCAAATAGCAGAGAATCATGGACATCCTTTTAAGTTACATTGTCCATTTTAGGCCATAACATATTGGTTGTCTAGAGTAGTGGAAGGATATTTGTGGTCGGAGGGGCCTGTGTGGGTTTGTGGTGGTATTTGTCGACGTTGTTTGGTGTTTGGTATTGGTAGGGGTGGTGAGCTGAGGATTCCAGCATATGTTTTGGATGAGGGTGAGACGACTGTAGCTGTAGGGGTTGGGTGTTGATTGGTTTTGATGGCTTCTAATAGGGTTAGTATGGATTTTCTGGTTTTATTCAATTTGTTTGTTGGTTTCCAGTTGAGCTTTGACCATGCCAGCCTGCATTGTTTTCATTTATGTTTCTAATGCCTTTACTTGTTCATCCAAGGTTTTCAGTCTGGTACCTTCGTGAGCCATGCTAGCTAAGAATCTCTTATACGAATTGTAGTATACCGGCTAGGTTTCTGACTTCACAGAAGAGGAGAAGAAAGAAGAGAAGCAATAGAAGAAGAAGAGAGCGCAGAAGAAGGAGAGAGAATGAAGTATTAGAGAATATTGTATTGATTTCATTGTGTCCTGTGTAGGACAAGTGTGTCAACTTATATTCTCATATTTGTTGTAACTGGAGAACTAGGGATAAAATAAATGGAAACAATTACAGAAACAAAATGATGCTTGCAACGTTAGTCCTTGTATTCTTTAGTGGGCCTCCAGTCTTGTAGTTGATTTCTTAAGTCCAGTCTCATAATGGGTTCATAACACACCATTCCCTTTAGAAGGACCCTTGACCTCAAGGGTTAAAATTTGGGAACTGGCTTCGAATATAACGAGGATCCTCCCACGTGGTTTCCTCAGCTTCGCAATCCTTTCACTGTACGAGTCACTTCAATCCATCTGGGTTTCTGCGAGTGACGAACCACCTCTCAATAATGGCTTCGGGTCGTTCTTCTGTTGGTGTTGTACCTTCATCAATGGGTTCGTTGGTCGGTGCTGTTCCTAACCCTAACGTCTTCTTCAGCAACGAGACGTGAATCACTGGGTGAATGCGACTCCTTACTGGTAGATCTAGCATATAAACCACTGCTCCCACTTTCTTCTTTATTCGGTAAGGCTCGCAGTACTTAGCACTCAATTTCTGATTTTTTCATTTATTTACAGAGTTCTGACGGTAAGGTTGCAATTTTAAATAGACTAGATCTCCTTCTTCAAAGGTTCTCTCGGTCCTCCCTCTATCCGCTTGAGTCTTCATCCGATCCTTGGCCTTGAAAAGCTGCAGCTTCAGTGTTGGAAGCATGTGTTGACGCTTATCTAAATAACGATTGACACTCTCCACAAACGAAGGTAACTCCAAGGCCGCAACTTGTGGTGGTGGAGGGTACTCATACAAGGCTTGGAATGGCATGGTTTGGATGGCGTTATGGAAGTTGGTGTTGTACCACCATTCGGCTAAGTGAAGCCATCTGTGCCACTTCTTAGGATGCTGGTGCGTCATACACTTCAGGTATGTCTTTAGACACTGATTTACCCTTTCTATTTGACCGTCTATTTATGGATGATATGATGAGCTCATTTTGAGTTGTGTGCCCATGTTTTTGAACAATTCTTTCCAGAATAGGCTAGAAAATATCTTGTCCTTATCTGAAATAATTAACTCAGGGATTCCGTGTAGTTTATATACCCCTTGCATGTATAATTTTACCACATCTGAAGCTGTGAAAGGATGAGATAGAGCTAGGAAGTGTGCGTATTTTGTATAAGTATCTACTACCACCATAATAACATTCTTGCCTTCAGAATTCGGAAGCCCTTCTATGAAATCCATGGATATCTATTTCCAAGCTCCTTCAGGTACTGGCAGAGGTTGTAATCAACCAAGGTAGGGAACATTTTCATGATTGCATTTCTGACAAGTTTCACATGCTTGGATGCAAGCCTTCAACTTGATCTTCATTCTTGGCTAGTAGAATAGTTGTTTGAGTCTGTGATAGGTAGCCTTAAACCCTGAGTGACCACCTGTTGAGGATGAGTGAACTTCCTGTAATATTGTTTCCCTGAGATTACCTGTAGCTCCCACAAACAAACGTCCCTTGTACCTTAGAACTCCTCCTTTGAAGCTGTAGGAAGCAGTCCCTTGAATGTCTCATAAGGCCACTAATATAGCTTGTTGAGCTTCAATATCCTTTTTGTAGCTTGACACTAGTTGTTTTGTCCATTCTGGTTGAGTTGTAGATAAGGCATATAGTTCAACTTCCTCTGATTCAAACTTGCGGGACAGAGAATCTGCTGCTTTGTTCTCTTGCCCTTTTCTGTAGTGAATTGTGTAGTTTAGGCCCATGAGTTTAGTTAGACTCTTCTTCTGCATCTGAGTTTGTATCCTTTGCTGCAGAAGATATTTTAGGTTGTAATGGTCAATTCTAATAATGAATGATGTAGCTTCTAAATAATGTCTTCATTTGTCTACAACTGAAGTAATTGCCAATAACTCTTTCTCATATACTGATAGGTTCTGCTACCTAGGACAAAGAGCCTTGCTAAAGTAGGCAATAGGTATTTTCCCTTGCATTAGGACTGCTTAAATTCCACAATTGCTGGCATCCGTTTCCAAGATGAATGGTTCTTGGAAATTTGGAAGAGCTAACACTGTAACTGTTGTAATGGCCTCCTTTAGTTGTTGGAAGGCTTGTTCGACTTTCTGCTCCCAATGAAATTGATCCTTCTTGAGTAGTGTTGTTAAAGGCTTACAAATCCATCCATAGTTCTTGATGAACTTCCTATAACCAATGAGACCAAGGAAACCCCTTAGGGATTTGACAGTAGTGGGTGTTGGACAATCCAACATTGCCTGAATCTTTGAGGGATCAGTGGCCACTACTTCTCCCGATATAATGTGTCCTAAATATTCCACCTTGTCTACACCAAAAGCACATTTCTTCTTTTTGGCAAGCAGTTGTTGTTGTTGATAACTTGCATTTTGTCATGTTAATTCTTTGTGTTTTATGTTTTTTTTTAGAGTTTTGTGATGTTCTGCTTGCGTTTCTTTGGTAATTTATATCTTTGTATGTTCTAGGTGACGAGATATAAAGTGACGAAATTTGGAGCGAAATTGGCTAATCTGGGAACGGAAGATTTCAACATGACCATGTCGAAGGCAATACAGTGCTGTGCTGGCAGATTAATACCTGGAAATTTTGATTTTATTACCTTAGGATTTGGGCCTCAACAGCACAGCCCTTTTTGTTGACCAAGCTTGAAGTCTTGTTTGGACATTTTAAATGGGCCTCACTTTGATCATTAAGACCATTAGAGAAAGGCCCACGTTGTTGGAGAAGCCATGAGAAATAAATACAAAGGAGCAGCTAGGGGAGTTCACGGCAATTGGAAATAACCAAGAGAAAATAGTGGGCTAAGTGTATTAAAAAGTGGTGGGGCCCACATCATAAATGAAAACACAAAAACCTAGGAGAGGTGTGAAGGGACATTGACGGCAACAATAGGCAACAAGGAACATTCAACATAAAAGAGAGAAAAAAACAAGTAGCCGGCAACTGGAGAGAAGGAGAAAGGCTTTTAAATGGGTTTTATTTGTCTGGTGGTCCCACGTTATTTAATGCCTAAGGAAACAAAACCTAGGAGAAAGATACAAAGTGGACGACAACTCCTAAGATATATAGTGCAAGAGAAACCATTGGTTATATGACTTCAGAATTGTGCTACAGACATATTGGAGGAGTCTCTTCCAAAGTTGATGTGTATAGCTTTGGGATGTTGTTGATGGAAATGGCAGGGAGAAGGAAGAATTTGAACGCAATTGCAGACCATTCGAGCCTAATTTACTTTCCTGCATTGGCTTATGAGCAATTTAGAAAGGGGAAGTACATAGAACTTAGAGAGTCTAATGCTACAGAATGTAGAATATCTTGTATTTATATTGTAGAGTGTAGATATGTACTGTGTAGATAGTTTTTTGTGTTTTGTAGTTTCAGCTGAAGTCGTTTTGTATTACACAAACATTGATGGTATATATACCATCTTTTCTGTTTCTATAAATAAGATGATCGTTAAACAGTGATTACGAAATCACTATACCAACAGAATTAAATCCCTAGAATCTTCAGATTCTTTATGGTATCAGAGCAATTTGGGTAGATCGACGAGATTGAGTCATGGTCGACGGTGTTAGTAGCTCAAAGTCCTCCTTTGGAAGCATGGTTGGAGAGGAGATTCCAATGTTCTTGCAAAACTCGGATTATCCTGGAATGGTGCTTATGACGACTCCACTAAATGAGAATAACTACCGATCGTGGAGTCATTCGATGCGAATAACATTGGGGTGAAGTTGAAGCTTGATTTCGTCACTGGTAAATGTGAGAGGCCAAGGGAAGATTCGCCAAACTATGATCGATGGTGTCGGGTGGATTTTATGGTGACGTCGTGGATACTTAACGCCATCTCCAAGGATATCGTCGAGTCGTTCTTGTACACGAGCTCAGCTAGGGATCTTTGGATAGACCTAGAGAGGCGATATGGAGAATGCAATGGGCTGCTACTGTATCAGCTTAAGAGGGAAATCAACTCGATTTCACAAGGAGATTTATCTATCTCCAGGTATTTTACTAAACTGAAACGATAATGGGATGAGTTGAATTGTTTGGCTACCATTCCACAATGCTCATGCGGAGCCCTACAAAAATGTTTGTGTGGTTCTCTTAAACAATTGATTGAATTTGGGGACAGTGATAGATTGGTACAGTTTCTGATGAGTTTGAATGAAGAATATGATGCGATTAGGAGTCAGATTCTGGTAATGGATCCCTTACCTAATGTGGATAGGGCTTACTCGATGGTTGTTAGGAAAAAAGAGGGAAGTGAACATTGCTTTTGTCGATAACACGACCAGTGCAATGCTAGTGCATGGTTCTGGTGGCAGTAGTAGAAAAGGTGTTGGTAGAGGTAGTTCCAAAAAATAGATAAATAAGGAGGACATGTATTGTGATTTTTGTAAAATGAGGAGACACACTCGAGATACCTGTTTCAAAATTCATGGGTATTCAGATTGGTATAAGCGATCTAAGGATAAAAAAGGAGGGGATATGAACAAGGAGTTGGTGGATATAAATGATTCATCTTTGGATTACTCAATGGAAAAGGAAACAAAGGAACAACTTGGAAACAAGATGTGGCAGCAATGATTCAACAAGGCATTATGAGTTTTATGCAAAGTCAAAGGAAGCAGATGCAAATGAAGGACGAGGGAGGAGATGTCATCAACTTTGCACATTACAACGACTTTGCAAGTAGCACTCTCAATCATTATTTTAGTTTAATTGAATGTGGTTCTTGGATAATAGACACAGGTGCTTCCAATCATATGTGCCTGATATTGATTTGTTTGACAAACCTAAACTCGTAGCTAGATATACCCCTGTTCACCTACCAGATGGTACAGTTAAGACAATAGATTTTACAGGGAATATTGTTCTTTGTGATAATCTTAGTCTGTCATCCGTTTTGCTTATACCTTCTTTCAAATATAATTTTCTTTCAGTGAACAAACTAGCTTGTCAATCTTCCACCAAATTTACCTTTTATGCAACCTTTTGTGTTTTGCAGGACCTTGTAATTGATGAGGTCTTAGTAGTTGGGAAGGTAATTGCAGGACTCTATGTTCTTGATAAATCCTCTTTTCATAGAAATACCATTTTGTATTACATCACACATTTAGGAAATAGTATCAATAAACTAATACAATGTCATAGTGTTATTGATGATGTTTCTTGGCACCAAAGATTGGGTCATCCCTCTCTCAATGTATTGAAACAGTTGCAAAATTCTTTCAATAACATGAATTTTTCTGAACAACCGTGTGATGTATGTCATCTTTAAAAACAAACTAGACTTCCTTTTCTTAAGAGCAATATTAATACAGTTGCATGTTTTGAATTATTGCATATGGATCTTTAGGATGCTTATAAGCAAGGGTCGATTAGTGGAGCACACTATATCCTCACCATAGTAGATGATTTTTCTAGAACAACCAGGACTTACCTACTTAAACACAAAAGTCATACCTCAGTTTTCTTAGACAAATTTCTTACACGTAACCGAAATCAATTTCATGCTACAATCAAGGTTGTTAGAATAGATAATAGGACAGAGTTTTTGAGTCATAGTTGTCAGGAAATATTTGCCAACTATGGAATTATCCACTAGAAAACCTCTCCTTATACTCCACAACAAAATGGAGTTGTTTAAAGAAATTAAAACATAGGCATTTGTTGCAAATTGCTAGAGCACTTATGTTTCAGTTCCATTTATCAAAACAATTTTGGGGAGATTCCATTTTAATAGCTACCTACATCATAAATAGGTTTCCCACTCCAGTTCTAAAATGGAAGTCTCCTTATTATGTTCTTTTTCATATGAAACCTGATTATAATTTCTTGAGAACTTTTGGTTGTTTGTGCTATGCTTTTAACACTTTTCCTCATAAAGACAAATTTGCAACTAGGGCCTTCAAGTATGTTTTTATTGGTTATTCTTCAGGACAAAAGGCCTACAAGCTTTATGATTTGCAAAGCCATCATATTTTCATTTATAGGGATG
This sequence comes from Erythroxylum oxycarpum, assembly GCA_025629785.1. Lineage (NCBI taxonomy): Eukaryota > Viridiplantae > Streptophyta > Magnoliopsida > Malpighiales > Erythroxylaceae > Erythroxylum > Erythroxylum oxycarpum. Next base: position 27,265,856 of record JAOTAZ010000001.1, on the reverse strand, counting down.
TTGTTTTCTATGAAAATAAATTTCCTTTTCAGTCCATTTCTTTGGATCCAGAATCAGTTCCTTTGCCAATCAAAATGTTTTACCATCTGTTGTGTCTCAGGAATCCTCATCAGCTGGAAATCTTGATGCGGATTCTTCAAATTTTTTAGTTCCCTCTTCCTCTGATACTCCATACTTCGCTGATCTAACACAGAGTCTAGCTCCTATTCGTAGGAGTACTCATGTGACCCGACGACCTAATTGGTTGGATGATTTTATTTCATATGCATCTGTTACTGATATTGCTCCTATTGTTGTCCCTACTGTGAATAATTATTCTTATATACCTCCTACATATCTCTTTGTACTCTCTTCTCATCTTACATCGAATTATCATTCTTTTTTAGCAAATGTGTCTAATATTGAAGAACCTAGTTCTTTTGAGTAAGCTAAAACTAATTTGAATTGGTTGAATGCTATGAAGGCTGAATTGACAACCCTTGATAATAATCATACTTGGAATCTTACTGTTTTGCCGAAGGGAAAAAAGGCTATAGGTTCTAAATGGGTTTAGAAGGTGCAACTCAAACCGGATGGGACTGTTGATAGGTATAAGGCTTGGTTAATAGCAAAGGACTATAATCAAATTGAGGGAGTGGATTATGCTGAATGTTTTTCTCCAGTTGCTAAAATGGTTACTGTGAGAATTTTTATAGTTATTGCTGCTGCCAAAGGATGGCCTTTACATCAGTTGGATATAAATAATGCGTTTTTGCATGAGTATATTGATGAGGAATTGTACATGTCACCTCCTCAAGGATATACCAAGGCTGGTCCTAATCAAGTTTGTCGTTTGAGGAGGTCTTTATATGGCCTTAAGCAAGCTTCACGCTAATGGAATCATAAGCTTACTGTTTGTCTTTGTAAACAGAATTTTGTACAATCTGCTCATAATCCATGTCTCTTCCTTAAATCCGAAGGGCACGATTATATTGCTCTTGTTGTGTATGTTGATGATGTGTTGATCATGTGTCCGACGGAGGCATGTATTAATCAAATCAATCGATTTTTACATGAACAATTTACTATTAAAGATATGGGCGATGCCAAATATTTCCGTGGATTGGAACTTGCTAGGTCATCTAGTGGGTTGTATGTGAATCAGAGCAAGTATGTGTTAGATATTCTCAAGGATGCAAGGTTAACTTGTTCAAAAGGGGCAGCTACTCCTTTATCTCCTCATTGTCGGTTTGATGATGCTAGCTCTCCTTTATTGGAGAATCCCGATAGATATCGGAGGTTAGTTGGGCATCTCGTTTACCTTGGTTTTACCTGGCCTAACATCACTCATGCGACTCAGCAGTTGAGTCAATCTGTTCGGGCTCCTACTGAGTAACATTAGATGGCTGCCCTTTATGTGCTCAAGTATTTAAAGCAATCTCCGTCTACAAGTTTATTCTTTCCTTATAACAATTCTTGTTCTTTATAAGCTTATTGTGATGCGGATTAGGCTGCATGTCCTTTTAGTCGGCGATCCTTAACAGGTTTTTGTGTATTCTTGGGTGATGCTCTGATTTCTTGGAAGACCAATAAACAATCAACTATTTCTTGGTCTTCCGCGGAGGCTGAATATCGTAGTCTTTCTACTATAGTTTGTGAGTTGCAATGAATTTCTTATTTGCTGGTTGATTTTCGGGTGTCCATTTCCTTTCTTATTTCGTTATGGTGTGACAATTTGGTTACTGTTCATATTACTGCTAATCCTATTTTTCATGAGAGGACTAAGCATTTAGAGATTGATTGTCATTTGGTTCGTGATAAGTATAAAGAAGGCTTCATTCTTCCTCAGCATATTCTTTCCAAACTTCAATTGGCAGATATGTTTACTAAGGCTTTGTCAGCTCCTGTTTTTTTTTATTGTCCAAGTTGGGCTTGTGTGATTGGCACCAAGCTCAATCGAGAGGGGGGGGGGTTTGTAG
>JAOTAZ010000001.1:27249855-27263798 GCA_025629785.1 Erythroxylum oxycarpum | reverse complement strand
GTTTGATACTATTGTTAAAATGGTATTAGCTTTGAATGTACATCATTTTAGTTTTATTTTTTAAACCGACATTGTTTTTATCTTAAAACTTTTAAAATTGGTACTAGCTAATAACGACGATTTTTATTGACCAACATTTAAAATATCAGCTGAATATTGACCAATAATGTAAAATTTAAAAAGTTAAGAGACTGATTTGCAAACAAATTTTAAAATTAACCAGTGGTCTATTTTACTCTCTGCCTCTCCTCTCTGCCCAGCGTCTCTACGCCAACGTCGTCTCCAATCTCCCTCATGCAGACATCACAATAGTTGTCGGTCATCAATGCCCGGCAAGTCGCGCCACCGCCTGCAATCGCACCATACTTCAATCTGCCGCCGTCATACCGCTTGTCCAACTGCACGTTGCAAGCCTCCATCTTTGGTCGAACTGCCTGCCGCTCTCTCCAACTGCCACTGCCATTGCACCTTGTTGAAGGAAAAGAATGATTCTAACGGAATACGGATACGAGGATGAATTAATGTCAGAAGAATTAACGCACATCAGAGGAAAGAGAGAGAAAAGGGAGAATCCATTGATAGAGAGAGGAAGATTACAACGATTGCACGCACACAATACATGCCATTCAAGCCACACATGATCGGCTTAAATTCAGCTAATCCATTCCTCTACATGCCTCCCTATTCTATTACTCTAGTCTTGTTATTTAGTTAAACATTGCGCTTTACTCTCCGTCTTCTCCAGTTAACGCCTGGCACTTCTTATTTTCATTCAGCCAAGCTGATTTACTTGATAACACACCTTTGGTCCTTCGGTCGCTACAAGTTGTCTTCTCCACTTCAGCTACTCGCCTAGATAGATCTTGACCCATAGATTGCAATCTATGGATTAAGATTTCCAATTTTTTAGATTTAGATCTTGACCCGACCCAAAATCGACCCTAACTGACCCTTAATTACAATTATTGAATTTTTTATTGTGTTTTAAGTTGCTTGATTTTGCTTTGAATTCCAATTGTATCGTGTTTTGATTGTGTTAAATGGTTTATAAAATATGCATAGGATAATTTTGATTTAAAAGTTTGAATTGTTTGTATGAATTGGTTCAATTTAGATGACATTCACATATTGTAAATTTATAAATAAATGAGATCAAAATAATATAAATTATGAAAGAATATTTAAGTATTGTGAATTTGTGATTTGTTAATTGTATATAATTCAAAAATATGTCATATTATTTGTTATTTTAATAATCATAAAAAGAGATCAAAATTAGTTCATTAAGTTGTTAATTTGTTAATTAATTTATATGAAACATATAATTTACTAATTATTATTTGTATATAAAAAATATTTGACATTATGATTAATCATTTAAATCATCATCATCAACATCCAATTAAATCTCGCACTAACACGAGTCTAGGGAAGTCTTATAGTATATAACTTTACCTCTACCTAAATAGAGAGGCTGTTTCCTGTAGACTCACATGCAAATGTGATATGAAGATTTATTAAAAAAAGTAATAATAGAAAATTTTAAAATAATACTAACTTCAAAATCTTCATTAGGTGACGCATGATTAGAAGACAAAGTTTGTAGAAAATAGCAAGAAAAATATACGTGGTTTGTTGCAAATTTATGAAAATTTCTATAAATTATAAAATAGAAAAAAATAATACTAAAAGATTAAGAGATTTTTTCAAATCATCAACACCCAGTGAAATCCTGCACACACACGGGATCGAAAGAGATTTGATAGCACACAACCTTGCCTTTATCGAAGTAAAGAGGTTATTTCTGATATATCCATATGCAAATATGACACGAAGATATTATAAAAAAGTCAAATAAACATTAAAAAACTTAGAATAAAGTAATAATAAAATTAAAATAAAATAATAACATCTAAAAAAAAAGCTACAAATCTACTTTAGAAGACAAAGTTGTAAGGAAAGAGCAAGACAAATATACCTGATATGCAAAGCTTTGCTTATACCTGATATCCTGCAAAGTTCTGTTCACCATTTCTTAACTTGTGCGTGTCATCCTTGTTGTGCATGTATCCATCACCCCTTCCCCTGACATTGTGCTTTTCTTTCTGAACATCAATACATCATCGAATATAAATCATAAACAAGCATAAATGATAAACTCAACATCAATAAACTTGCACAGAGCAAGTTACAGTGTTGGGTTCGGGATTTGGTCCGGGATTTGGTACCTAGGCAAACAGGCTTAGCATACCCCCGCAACCACAACCTTAATCAGTATTGTCCTCTTTGGTCATGGGCACGATTCGAACCCATGACCTCAAGGTTTCATTGCATTTTAAATGCACGCCTCTTACCATTGAGCCAACCATGACCAAAGAGGACAATACTGATTAAGGTTGTGGTTGCGGGGGTTGCGGGGGTATGCTAGGCCTGTTTTCCTAGGTACCGAATCCCGAACCAAATCCCGAACCCAACATTAAATGATAAGAGACGTGCTTGTAAAAGCAACAAAACCTTGAGGTCATGGGTTCGAATCGTGCCCATGACCAAAGAGGACAATACTAATTAGTGTTGTGGTTGCGTGCAACCTTAAGGTATGCGGGACCTCACTCGCCCCGTTAGATTGGGCTTGAGTTCGCCCCGATACGCAAAACACGGGCCCAACATTAAAAGACGCCTTTTAATGTTGGGTTCGAAATTTGGTCCTCTGTTTAACGGACACTCTCGGGTGAGTATGGAGTTTTTGTTCAGTGCGTGTCTGTTTAACGGACACTCTCGGGAGAGTTTGAGAAGTCTGTCCGTTTGATGTCCGTTTAACGGACATTCATATCCGTTTAACGGACATACCCTAGTCAACTTTAGTAGGTTGACTTTTTGACTGTTTCCGAATTCGAATCTCGCTTTGGGGTTTTCTTAATACCCTCTGTACCCCTCTTAAGGTTCGTTGTAACAACCCAAATTGTGGGCACCCGCTAGTGCTTTTCGTTTCCAAATCGGATAGTTGGGCTTTAGGACCGGGGTCCAACACCACGGTTAGGCTTCGGGAACGGGGTCTAGCATACATACTTGCTCACATCTAGACCGAAAAGAAGCAAGTAGAGCAGGAGCAGAAATACCCAGAACCAGAAAGCAACATATGGAAACAAGAACCAAACAAGTAGAAACAAAATAAGAAGTAGAGCAAGGAAGGAGATAGAGGAGAACCTTGAGATAGTCCTTAATCCCAAGTCAATTTGACAACCCAAAAACCTCGTCTCATATAGTTAGAAAAGGAAGCCCCAAAACCCATCTCTCAACAAAAAATTGCTCCAAACCCAAAATAGCAAATCAACATCATAGTCCGTAGACAAAAAAAAGACACAACGGCCACATTAAAACTCGCCACAAAAAAAACTTAGAGCATTTTGAGCATATCCTCAGCTCCATTAGAAGTAAAAGCCCCACCTTCCTCCAAATTAAGCACCATCATAACTCTAACCTCCGCCAACAAAGCATATCTCCGAGACCTCACACCTAATCCCACAGGTTTATCACTCAAATCTAACTTGCATCCAATAGCCCTCGTGAACTCTCCATTACCATCAGATAATGTAGCACGGACACGACAAAATGGAGCCGTGTCTGCGTGTCGGACACGTGTCCGTGTCAGACACCTACTGACACACGGTGGACATAGCTCGGACACATCTAGAGACCGCTTGAACATTGCTTAATGGAATATATGCTCCATAAAATATATGGTCCATGTTTTTTGAGAGGAGCTTATAAAGTATCAAATATATATGAACTATCAAGATGTTGGAAGTCTTGAAATACATCAATCAATATATATCATATTATGAATTCTGAATTTTTTTCTTAATTTTAAATTTTATAATATATATATATACCGTGTCCGTGTCCACTAAATTTTAGAAGTTGGTGTGTCTCCGTGTCGTGTCCCGTGTCCGTGTCTGTGATTTTTAGGATAACAACAACACCTCATTGTTAATACGCAAACCATTCAAAGTAAGTTATAAACATCACGAGTCCCATTTCCCATTTTATAGTATCGAGGCAAAACAAAGTGAGGTTGGAGACTTCTAACACAAAATTATGGTCCCCATAAGTGGTTGTGCGCTTAAACCATTTGCTTGAACCATGGTCCTCTATTTCAACGGAGCAAAAGGTTGAATCTCTACTACTTTGAAGCTTTGACAGAATGAAAGATAAAAGAAAGACATGATTTTTTTTAGAATAAAGAGGATTTGTCTTTGTGAACAAAAAAGTGAAATATATAACAGAAGAACACGACGGTGGTGGGAGGCGGAGCAATCAGCGAAGATTTAAAAATAAGATTTAATATATAATTAAATCATTTAATATATGTAATTAAGTTAAGAAAATTAAATGTTTGTATTTTTATATTATTATCATTAGGAAATAAAATTACAAATATTAATCTTATCTTATGAGTAGCAAATACACATTCATTATCTTATCTTATAGATAGTTAAATATATAATAGAAACTAGTATGTGAATTTATTAATTTAATTTTGACACATGTCTTCTTTTATTTTTACAGATAAATTAAAGGAAGTCTAAGTATTTATGATAATTGAACCACTTCAGGAAATTTCAAGGATCTAGCTTGGGCTTATGCTGGATTGGTTCTCGGAATGAAGAATCATATATTTGTATTGTAACAAGCATTTGAAAGGCAAAAAAATCACAATAATATATAAACATTTAGCAGGGGTCAAAGGTGATGTATAATCTTATAGAAAAGTGATTTATGATATAAAATGACAAATGAAGACTTGGCTTGAAGAGTATCAACATGAAAACGATTGAAGACAAAGATTGAATTACAAGATTGGAAGTGAAAATTATTTTGTTGGTATTAAGGATGATAGTGAGAATGTTGAAGGTGGTAGTATTTCTACCCAACAAAAAGGAAATGTTGTACCAGATGTTAGGAAAATAAGAAGACAAATGTCTATTTTTTTTCACTAAGAACAACTCTTAGAGCTCACCCTTCAATCTGTAGTGCCTTACAATGTAAAGAAATGGCTCATAATGTGGGTATGACAATAGTTAAATGATGGTATGATTCAGATATAACATTCAATGCTTCTCAGTCTTATTATTATTATTATTATTATTATTATTGGAATTTTAAGATATTATAAATTACCAAAGAAACATTAGGAACAATGTACAAAGAATAGCAAACCTAGAAAGTAAGACAAAAGTGAAAGAGCCTTCCAAGTCACAATCACAAATGCGACAGCATCATATGAAAACTAGAGGAAAAAATTACACACAAATACAGCCTCAAAGTACAGTTAAATACACCATTGCCGTCTCATTGCCAAACAGAGTTGGTCTTGCTTCCCATGCCCAATTATGACTTCCCGAACCAAGTTGATAACGTAGTCTGCTAGCTGAAATTTATGCTATTCCAGTTGTTTGTAAATACCCCTGTTTCGCTCCTGCCAGATATGATATAAAACCAGCTGAAAAGAGGTTCTAAAAATAACACAATTATTCCTCCTGTCTGCATGTGTAACCTCATCGAGAACCTCATTCCAGTCATAGGTAAAGTTTAGGAAACCTATCATAGATAAGATTCGATTCCACACTGCTTTGGAATATACGCATTCAAAAAATAAGTGATTCCGACTTTCATTGACTAGCTTGCACAACACACAGATGGGATCATAAGTGCCGAACCACCTGTCCTTGCTCCGCAATCTATTTTTAATTGCAAGCTACAAGAAAAAAGCTGCTTTGGGGCATAATACCTATTTCCAAACGAGTGCTGCCCAAGGGACCTCCGGCATCGATCTCCACCCAATGGCGCGGGCTGAAGTGGTAGTGAATTCGCCGGACGGGTTAGCTGCCCAAAACGAAGTGTCCAGTCTATTACAAATGGATAGACCATGCAAATAAGAAGTGAGCAAGTGGCCAAACCGTTGACTAAGCAAGTGATCACTCTCCCGAACAACCCATACTAGAGTGGCATTCATAGGAATTCGGTTGCGAACACCGATTAAGTCGTCTCGGAGCCAAAGAGGACTCCTCAAATGCCAATTGTCAAACCAGAAATATGTTCCCTCTCCATCCCCAATGCGACTCCTAATCAATGGGTAGGTCAGTCCACGCAAATTCAGTAAGCTTTTGAAGAGCCATGAGTAGTCATGCCTCATTTGGAGCTGCCAAAAGCTTTGAGAGGGAAGGCAGTAAGTCTGGATCCCTTTGACCCACAACGCATCCTTATCATCAAATAATCGCCAAATTCGCTTCATGAGCAGGGCTTGTTGCATCACAGTAAATGAAATGATGCCTAGAACCCCATGCTTCTTCGGAACAACAACCTCCCTCCATTTCACCTTGGCGCTTTTACAGTGTTCAGACTGGTCAGTCCATAAGAACGCTTTAAGTATCCTCTCCATGTCTTTGATCACTCTCTTTGGAGTAGTCATATGAGCTGCCCAATGGACATGCATGCTATTCAGAACCGAGACAATTAAATTGACTCGGGCCGCAAAGGAAAGGAAGCGCTTTTGCCAAGAGTCGATTCTGGCCTTCAATTTCTCGAGCAAAGGCTTAAAATCAGAGTATCGAGGTTTGCCCGTGGTGATAGGAACACCAAGATATCGAAATGGAGTACTCTGTAAAGTCAGCCCAACCAATTGACTAAGACCTCCTCGATCCTGCACATCAGCGGATACATAAAGGCCACTCATCTGTATGTTCATGGTCATGCCGGACCATCGAGAGAAAGTATGCATCAAATTCATCAAAATAGCTAACACCTGAGGATCAGCTTTACACAAAAGAATCACATCATCAGCATAGATCAAATGAGATAGTCGGAGATCCTTACAGTTGTGATGATATTGAAAAAGCCCATTACAATGCACCATAGTTGACAACAACCGGGAGAGACCCTCCATGGCAAGAGTAAATAAATAAGGCGATAGGGGATCCCCTTGACGTATACCTCTGTGAATTATGAAAGGTTTCGTAGGTATGCCATTAATCAGGACGCTCAACGAGGGAGTTTGGATGCACTGAGAGATCCAGTGACAGAACCGAGGAGGCAAACCAATACACTGCATGCAGTCTATTAAATAATCCCAACCAAGAGTATCAAAAGCTTTATAGAGATCAATTTTCATGGCACAACTATGGATCTTCTTACCAGATTGATACTCACCGAGCAATTCCTGAAGTAGCAGAATATTATCACCGATGCTCCGCGACGGTAAGAAGGCACCTTGCTCCTTACTTACCACCTCAGACAAGACTCCCTTCAGACGCTCCGCTAAAAGAGAAGCTATAATTTTGTAAACGGTATTGCAGCATGAATTCGGTCTAAAATCAGTGATCCGCTCAGGCCTCTCAATTTTAGGAATTAAGCAAATGTAAGTGTGGTTTATCTCCCGAAGCAATTTACCAGAGGAGAAGAACTCTAGCACGGCTTCAGTGAGTAACCGACCTGTGATGGGCCGCGTTTGCTGAAAAAACCAGCCGAAAAATCGTCAAGTCCCGGTGCCTTGGAGCTGTTAAGGCGGAACAAAGCCTCTTTTATTTGCATGTCGGTAAACGGGGCATTTAACATGTCTAAAGTATCCTAGGAAGGAGTAAAATTCAATACGTGTCGAACCCCAAACTCATTCCGGCTACGATCAGGAGAACAACCCATAAGTTGAGCAAAGAAGGTCTGAACATGAGTGTCTACTGACTCGTGCCCCCTCCAGAGATTGCCTTCCGCATCAGAAAGCTCAGTGATAGTGTTCTTATTACGACGGGCAAGAATTGCGGCATGAAAGAATTTAGAGTTACGATCACCCTCCCGGATCCAGTTTTGTCTAGATTTCTGCCGAAGAATAGAGTCCTGAAGAGTGAGTGCTTCCTGGTATTTGTGTAAGCTGTCAGCTTCAAGTGCCCGTAACCCGTCGTTGAGGGGGTCCCTATAGCATCGTTGTTGTAGGTCGGCCACATGAGAACCCAACTCCTGAAGGTTAATAGATTGCTGCTTGCTAAAAACCTTAATCTCCCGTTTAGCCATCCTCAATTTCTGCATTAATTGATAGCCTTTAAAACCATGGACCTCCACCTGCCATATCTGCGCAATCAAATCCATGAACCCGTAAGCCCTTAATAAGCCATTGAAAAATCGAAAAGGAGCTCCTAACTTACGAACAGCGGAATGATGCTGAATTAGTATAGGGGTGTGATCCGAAAAAACCGGATCACCAAAAACTGCCAGATCGAGAGGGAAGGAATGTAGCCATTGAGGATTGACCAATGCCCGATCCAATTTCTTGCGGATGAACATGTTCCCCTTCTGTTTGTTTTCCCAAGTAAATCTTCTGCCCTTACTTCTCAAATCAACCAAATCAGTGGTACGGAAGAATTGTTGGAGTTCGCTACCTGATCCACCATGAAACCTAGACCCGCCCTCCACCTCAGTAGAGTTAAGACAGCAGTTAAAATCACCAACAACCAGCCATGGGCAAGTCAAGCTCCTGTGGAAGTCCAACATTTCATTCCACAAATCAGAGCGTTGGAAAGCAAAGTTAGCGGCAAATATAAGAGTAACCATAAATTGAATGTTATCCATGTCCGTGCAACAGAGATGCATAAATTGGGCTCCCATCTTGAGAACCTGGACTGCAATCTTCTCCGAATTGTACCAACACAAAATACGCCCATTATAGTGATGAACATGATTGGTAAATAGTTTCCATTGTGGTCCCAAAAAGGCCAAACCCCTCTGATCAGCTGAAGCTTTAATTTTAGTTTCCAACAAGCCTACCAAAACAGGGTTAGAAGCAGCAACAAGCTGTTTTACCATCATTTTTTTTAGGGGATCATTCAGCCCCCTCGTATTCCATACTAGCAAAGACATCATTTAAAAAAGGCATTCAGGGGATATAACCCCTTTATGCTTTTTTTTTCTTGGCTGTTTTTCTGGTCACCGTACTCCTGGCCTGTTTAGGCAATTCAGGAGGAATCTTGCCCTCTTCTGCATCAAGAGCAGATGGATCAGCTCCATCGCCAGGCGGTAGCGCTACCTCTATCGGATCAGCGAAGGCCTTCTCATCCCCTACCATCAGGGAGGCAGTCCCTGTCTCTAGATGGGTATGATGACTCTCTGAAGGACAGACCAACTCACCATTCCCCTCTGAACTATTAATGGCAGAAAGGGTCTGTTCATCCCCTTCCAAGCGGAGCTGCTCAACTACAGCCGATGGACCAACAGCAACCACAGGGGGACTTGCCACATACGAATCACAAGCAACAGATCGTGCCTCATCGGCAGTAGCCCTAACTCCATTACCCGACGAAACCTGTTCAGGTACCAACTGACTATGTTGCGCAAGCGGCTGAGGACTCAGATCCTGTGACCAGCCAGACGGAAAGTGGCGCCCCGTCCGTACCCATTGCTTACGGACAGAAGTTGGTTTCCATGGATAAGTAACAGAAATATTAGCACTGACCAAGTCACCTGCTTCGTTGAGACGCCGAATGGACACTTTGTCCGGGAGCACAGCATCCTTGGCAACTTCAATACAAATCTTCGCATATCCAATGCGATTCATGGCAGCAGATTGTGAATCCAGGCAAATAGGCTTACCAATGCCACTAGCAAGATGACTAAGACTCTCCAATGTCCAATACTCTAGGGGAAGACCATGAAACTGCACCCACAATGGAAGAACGGCAACCGAGCTCCTGTCCAAACCCAGACCAGGTCTCCATTGACGTAAAATCAGAGGATGATCACAGATGTGCCAAGGCCCTAGTTCGAGGAGTTCAGAGACATTTGCTTGCGGTGAGAACTTGAACAGAAACAGCCCATCCTCCATTAGCATGGCTTTCTCGAAACCGTGCTTACTCCACCGTGCCTTAGCCCAGGCATTAACAGCGAGGAAAGCCAGCCGTTTGTTCCAGAAAAACCCAAGTAGCGCATTAGACCAAGCCTTAGCTCCAGCTCTCAACAGCTCTACCGGGGGGGAGATAACCCCATCTTGAAGAACTTGAGGGTAATGGGTAAGTTGACCTCGATGAGTAAGGCCAGCAACTTTGTCTCGCCATGAGCGCCCAGTAGGGGAATCCCGACCAGCAGGGGAAGCGGAAAGAGGGGGACCCGTCACCTGGACAGGAGGCGCAGACGTCCCAACCAAAGGAGGGATCGACGGACTAGAAGAAGATGAAGGAAGGGGGGGAAAAGGATCTGGAACTGAAGGCGGGATCGGGTCACCCATGGGGCGGAGAACAAGGGCAGGAAGGAAAAGACCAAAAAACAGGAGGCTAACGAATGGAAACGCGAGTGGGGCCAAGGGTAGGATAGGGCATGTGGGTAAAAGACCCAATGGGCGGGAAAAATGTAAGTAGAGAGAAGGCAGAGAAAAGTGAAGTAGAGAGAAGGTTAATCATAGATGAAGTAGATTTTATTATACTCGATCACAATAACGTAACATGATATACGAAAATAAAACCCCTACTCCAAACAAATCGTATTTTATGTTTCTCTTATAAACAGCTTTTGTCGGGACTCCAAACAGAGGAACATGTATAACTCACCTAGTTGAAGCATTGAACTTGAATTAATTCCATTCAACTTCTTCTGTGTTCAATCTCTTTTTGGGCATACAACGGCTGTTCTTTTCAACTTGGAAACTCCGAAATTTGGAAAGTCAAATAATCCACAGAATTCATCCTCATCTTTTCAGTGCGCCAGGGTCCGGCTGAACCGGTCGGTCATATACCGGCTTCGGTACCGCGGCGACCGGAGAGGTGACTGTGGCGGAGACGGCGTATTGTGGCCGCTACTCGGCAACCGGTGCATTTAACTCTTGTTAGGGCCCCTGCCTACGACGACGTCTTCATGCATAATAAATCAGCGTTCCTCTGTTTCTGGTTTGTTTGGTTCCCTCTCTCAGAGCCTCGTCATAGCCGAGAGGGAGGGAGGGAGCTTTAGTAGCTTGGTTTAATTCATTATAATCTCAAAACGCATATTGAAATAAGATTACGAAAATGTGATAGAATATATACATAATAATTCTTGTAGCCTATGAGAAATGAAAAAAGAAACAAAGAACGCTTGAACTGTAGTGCAAGTGACAGAGAAAGTGGGAGCACGTGCAAACGTGCAGTCACGAAAGAGGAGGATGGGGTTTGGGTGGCCTCACAGACACAGTCACAGACGTGCACCTTTTTTCATCTCATGTGCTTCACGTATGATTTGCACTGTTTGGAAGCAAGAATAATATCGGTCCTTCTTTCCTTGTTTGGTAAAAATAACTGTTTTTTCTTTTTCCTAAGATTTTTTCTGATTTAGAAATCAATGCTGAGATATTATCCAAATTCATAACTATATTTCATTTTTCGGTTCAAATATAAAATCGTATCTGGATTTTGTTTTTGATTTTATCTGTAATCTATAAGACCAAACAACTATCTACTTACTTAAAACTCAATCCTTAACTTTTCATTTCCCTCCAAAAAATATCTATACTTTATCAAACATTTTTCACTTTTGTTCCTTTTAGACAAAAAAAAATTGATACTCACATAAACATTTCACGTGAGCATTTAATGATGGTTTACGTTGACCATTTTTGCATTTCCATTTCCCTCCTCCATGAGCATTTAATGCTTCTCTTCAGTCATGATTTACAGCTAAAATAATATTATTATTTCTAAAATTTAAATAGCTCCTTTAATGCTTCTGGAAACTCGTGCTTCTCCATTTCCCTCCATGAGCATTTACAGTTGATGCTATATTGATCACTACACTTTCCCTTTGGAACGTCAAATCTCCGTATCCATTCGGAGCTTCTGATCACTACACTTTCCCTTCTTTTCTTTCCATGTTAAGCTGAAACCGGTTTCACATATTCATATCACGGGGTACAAAGGTGCGTCTTAATCGCAGTCCTTTATTGTTGAATTCTTTTGGCGTGAATTCGGCAGGGATCATATTGGTTGTTGTTCTGAATTGTGAAATTAGGGTTTCTTGTTTGAATTGGGGTTTTTTCCAATTTTTTTGTATGATGTATTTTTTCATATACAAGCTGCTAGAAAATCTTTTGAGATTTGGTTGATTTGATGAAACAAATTCATTGAAGTATGACGGTACGAGGGTATTCGTTACTACTCAAATATTGACATTACTGCTTAAGATCTTCTGTCTGATTAATGTAATGCTTTTAGAACTTCTGTTTACGCAGAGCAGTTAATGCTTGTGAGAATAATGGTTGACGCAGACTTTTCTACTAAAATATTCTTAATGTTTCTGAAATGTAAATGGGTCATTCTTCTTGGAAATCAAACACCTTCTTGGAAATGTTTCCAGTCGAGATTTGTGGAATTTTTATTCTCTCCGTGATCATCGTTTTCTCTTTTTGTCTGTTTGGCCAGTTGATGTTCATTGATGTATAAGTCTGATTCTCGATATATTAACTCCACTGTTTTTTTGCGTTTGGTTGTTGAGAAAGTTGAGGAAAGTGTAGGGAAAATCTTTTACGAAAATAACACAAACTTTGATTCTTAGAGAACTACTAATTTTAGAGTTCAACGCATGAGTAAAGGAGGAACGAATATAGGACTAACATTCTATACTTTACGAATCTTCTTGATCTTTTATTATTTCTTGCTTCATCACGCTCTTTTGTTTTGTTGTAATAATAAATTAATAATCATCATTACCCTTAATTATCTTCTTTATTATCTTTTTTTTCGCTTCCTTTTTTACTCTCCGACAAGCTTCTTCGGTATAATTCTACTATCTGTCCGTTTACATCTGAAATAGCTTTTTTTTTACTTATGATGCATATGATAATATGATAATATTTGTTTACTAAACCATGTTTAACCTTTCATGTTGCAGACAAGGGTTGCTGCTGTCTTTGTATTTGTATCATTTACGTCTCTCCTAAGCATTGCAGGAGTACCTGCACTTCTGAAAGAGATCAAGGTATTATTTTTCTTTAATGACTGTTCAAATATCTACGTTTTGTGCTGCGTAGTTGTACTCAAACTTTCATAGCATAAGCAATATGTTCACTCGCTCATCACTATCACACTTGCAATCTTATTGACATATGTTGTGGGAATTTACATTTTTTTTAGCTATTTAACTGTATGTTTAGCTTTATATATATGCCTTATTCAAATATCAAGGTACCCTTTTCTAATCGCATTCTTGAAATACACTAATATGATGCTTGAACTTTTTCTTGAAGTTCATTAAGTTGTTAGCCATTGTATATTTTAGGAATTGGGATGAATGACTCGTGCTATACACCTAGATCCCCTCTTAGGACTACATATGTACTTTTTGTTCCTGGATTAGAATGTGTTCATGTTTCATCCCTGAATCAGTCTGTATGCTTACATCATCTTGCCGACCTATATCTTATAAGCTGACCTATATTTTACAGTAGCATCGAGGTGGAAACCAGCGGCGGAAGTTGTAGAGTTGAGGTAATTGATATTTATATTCAGGTATAGATATTTAGTCTTTTAACTATGAGCAGATAGTTTTTGAATTGAAAATTATAGTTATATGCATTAAGTATATGAAGCATAAAAATTGGTTTGCACAAACATGCATATATATGTGAGGTCAATAGGTTACAACAATTTCTTTCCCAAGTTGTTGAGTAAAACTAGCAGCATGGATATCAGGTTGTTATATATGTTCTTGCTTTGGTATAACTACTGAAACTGCCTCAGAAGACAATAGATCATGTGCAATCAATATAGATTTCTGCCTGTGGTTTCAAGGACAAACTAGTGTGGTATGAAGAGTGAAGTTATGAAGTCCAATGGTAGAAATTCTTTTCATCTTGAAGAAAATTAGACTCCACTATTAAAGGAAAATGCATCAGCTTGTCAAATAGAATGTACAGCTGCTACTGGTGTTTTAGGAGGTACAAT
>JAOTAZ010000001.1:27157166-27167295 GCA_025629785.1 Erythroxylum oxycarpum | reverse complement strand
AAAGATATTTTATGTATATATATATATACGGAAATTTAATTTTTATTTATGAAATCTTTCTATTACGCTTCTTCTGTCCTTTCAAAGGCATCTGAACCTGCAAAGTTGTGGGCCTCATGCTGACATCCCACATGCAAAAGGACTGATTGTCAGTTGTTGTCTTTTAGACTTTGCATGTGGTTGGAAATTTCGATGAGATTGCTGGAAAAATTGGAGAAGTGGGAACCTAGACTGAAAGTTGCAATAATTCATCGCTCACAAGTCATGGTCAATTTATGAAAGTTGGTGGAGGAAATTTCCTGCGTACGAGAGGAAACAGACCGTGTATACATATTATATGTATATATACATATATGTATATCTGTTTCCTTTCATACAACAAGACCACCTTACTAAACACAATTTATCGAACCCATCAACTTGCTTTCTTTGTTGTTGTTTTAGATCAAAATTTTCTTTCCAACTAGCAAAGAATTATGGCTGAAGCGCTCGTAGCAGGAGCATTTCTCGGTGGTTTCTTTAACGTGTTGATTGATAGGCTTGCTTCTCCGAAGGTTGTAGACTTTTTCAAGGGAAGGAAGCTTAACAGGGAGTTACTGGACAATTTGAAGATAACGATGATATCTGTTGGAGGACTTTTTGTTGACGCAGAGGAGAAGCAGATTACTAAGTATCATGTGAGGCAGTGGCTTGATGAACTCAAAGATGCTTTCTACGAAGCTGATGAATTGTTGGATGAGATTGCTTATGCAGCTCTGCGCTGGGAGATTGAAGCTGGACTTCAGAACAGCATAGAGTTTATCTCTTCCCAGGGCCCACTTGAGAAAGAGATAGAATCAAAGTTGGTGGAGATACATGACAAGCTTCAGCATTTAATTAAGCAGAAGGATGTGCTTGGCCTGAAAGAGGCTATTGGAGACAATCTATCGTCCCAGAATGTACCAATCACTTCTTTGATGCGTCAAACCACTTCTTTGATGGATGAATCTGTTGTTTATGGCAGGGATGAAGATAAACGAGTTATAATTAAGCTGCTGCTATCGGATGATGCGAACTGCAAAAAACTGGGCCTTATTCCCATAGTCGGTATGGGTGGGGTCGGAAAGACCACTCTTGCTCGATCTGTATTCAACGATAGCAAAGTAGTGGAGCGGTTTGGCTTCAAAGCATGGATCTATGTTTCAGAAGAATTTGATGTTTTGAAGGTAACTAAAAACATTCTCAATGGCGTCAGTACAACAAAGCACGACTTCAACACTCTCAACACTCTGGAGGATTTTCAAGTTGCATTGAAAAATGAATTGACGGATAAAAAGTTTCTGCTGGTACTTGACGATGTTTGGAATGACCGTTATGATCACTGGGACCTTTTGCTAAAGCCTTTAAAGGCTGGGGCAAAAGGAAGTAAGATTATAGTCACAACTCGCCTTCAAAGTGTGGCATCAGTCATTGAAGTCGATCATACTCATTATCTGAAGGGGATATCAGAAGAAGAATGTTGGGCCTTGTTTTCTGAACGTGCATTCGAGGGGATGAACTCTAGTGAATATCCAAAATTCGAAGAGATTGGTAGAAAAATAGTGAAAAAGTGCAACGGCTTACCTTTGGCAGCAAAATCATTAGGGAGTCTCATGCGCTCCAAACGAAAACCCGAACAATGGCACAGAGTTTTGAGCTACCATTTTCTCCCATCTCATTTGAAGCTATGCTTTGCATATTGTGCGATATTTCCTAAGGGGTATCTGTTTAAAAAGGAGGAACTGGTACTCTTATGGATGGGAGAGGGGTTTCTGGGTCAAGCAGGATTCAGCATGGAGAGGGAAATCACTGGTGAGGAGTACTTCGATGATCTTGTGTCAAGGTCCTTTTTTAATCCAGATGAAGGTGGCTTCATTATTCATGATCTCATCAATGACTTGGCTAGATCTGTGGCTGAAGAATTTTGCGTCAGATTGCATGATAATGATGATTCGTGCAAGGTCACACCAAGGACGCGTCATCTACGTTATGTTCAAGGATATAATGTGTCGTCCAACATATCTGAAGGCATTGCTCGTGCTCGACTACTGCGCACTTTCTTACTTGCTGGTCATGCATGGAACTACGGTCACGAGGAGGTAATTGTACTTATGAAATTTGAGCACTTACGAGTACTGACTCTGTCTTCGTCTCTTCGTTTTAAGGAATTAAAGTTGGATGATTCAATTCTCAATTTAAAGCATCTTCGATACTTAAATCTCTCTTCAACATCAATCATAATATTACCGGAATCTTTATGTAGTTTGTACTATTTGGAAATTTTATTGTTGAGATATTGTTTAGATCTCTTCGAGTTACCTTTAAATTTGGGGAATTTGGCCAACTTGTGTGTTCTTGATATTGAGTCGACTAACTTGCAAAAGATGCCACCGCGTATGGGTAAATTATCGAAGCTCCAAAAGTTGAATTATTTCATGATTGGAAAGGAAAGTGGGGCTAGTAGTATTCAAGAGTTAGGGAATCTTTCGCAACTAAGAGGACTGTCTTGTTATTAGGAATCTTCAAAATGTTAAGTATGTAACAGAAGCTTCAAGTGCCAACATCAAAGGGAAAACTCATCTTAAGGAGTTGGAATTGGTTTGGACGGGTGATGATGATGATCCAGAGCATGCTATAAGTCTACTGGAGCAATTGAAACCTCATGAAAATGTGGAAGCTCTTAAAATTAGTGGGTATGGGGGCATAGAATTTCCAAACTGGAATGATGGAGGATCTCTTTTGTTAGGAGTAGTAACCGTGAAGCTTGATGGCTGTAGATATTGTCGTCTACTTCCACCACTTGGGCAGCTAGTGCACCTGAAACAACTCTTTGTTAGAGATTTTCAGAATATTGTATCGATTGGTCCTGAGTTCTATGGTAGATGTACATCCATGAAGAAGCCATTTCGACGCCTTGAAGTTTTAAGGTTTGAAAAAATGCCCCTGTGGCAGGAATGGAAGACGTGTGGAAATGAAGAGGAAATTTTCCAACTCCTTCAAGAGCTTTATATAATCGATTGTCCAGCATTCATAGAGTCTTTGCCTCAATACCTTCCTTCATTGATTACGCTTGAGATCAGAAAAAGTGGGAGACTTGTGGCTTCACTCCCGAC
Source organism: Erythroxylum oxycarpum (assembly GCA_025629785.1). Taxonomy (NCBI): domain Eukaryota; kingdom Viridiplantae; phylum Streptophyta; class Magnoliopsida; order Malpighiales; family Erythroxylaceae; genus Erythroxylum; species Erythroxylum oxycarpum. The sequence goes on along the minus strand of JAOTAZ010000001.1, from coordinate 27,164,164 downwards.
AATTCCAAGGATTCTCAACATGGATTTGGAAGATCTGAATTTATGTCATGGCCGGCTTAAAGTTACTGGTTCTCCGCTTGAAAGGATAGAGCTACTGGGGGGTTGTGGTTTCTTCAATACTTTACAAGAAGTAGAAATTCGCGACTGTAATTCCTTGAAGTGTTTCCCCTTAGAGTTCTTCTCCGACTTAAAGCATCTAGATATTGTGGGTTGCCTGAACTTTGAGACGATCAATGGAAAGTGTATATCTCTCATCTCCTTGAATATCGTTGCGTGTCCGAATTTGGTGTCATTTCCCGAAGTGGGACTTAAATCTCCTAATTTGCAAAGACTAAAGTTGGGGAATTGCGAAAATTTGAAATGGTTGCCAGAGTCCCTACTCTATTCCCTTGAGGAGTTGAGCATTTGGTATTGCCCAAAGCTTGAGTCGTTTCTCGGAGGAGGCTTGCCCTTAAAACTACACAAGCTTGAAATTGTTGGTTGCATTGAAATAAATGGACACAATCAGTGGAATTTTGATTGCCTTTCCTCTCTTCTATACTTGAAGATAGGTAACTACGACCATGCGCAATGTTTCCCTGAGGAGTTACTACTCCCACCCACACTTACCTCTCTTAAAATCAATAATATTCCAAAGTACAAGGGGTTTCAACATCTCACTTCTCTTCAGTGTTTGTCTATTAGGTGTTGTTCAGAGCTCCAATTGTTGCCAGAAGAGGGCCTCCCTTCCTCCCTCACCTGTCTTAGGGTATCATTCTTAACCAACTTGGAATCTCTTGTGAACAGCAAGATTCAACAACTCAGTAATCTCAAGAAGTTAAGCATCATAAGCTGTCCTAGTCTTAAATCTGTACCGGAAGAGGGGCTGCCTTCCACTATTACTTCTCTTAAAATAGGGTGGTTATTTGATTTGGAATCTCTCAACTCCAAAGGACTTCAAAATCTCACTTGTCTTGAAGAACTGGAAATCAAGCACTGCAATAAGCTCCAATCCTTGCCAGAAGAGGGCCTGCCCTCGTCCCTTTCTTCTCTAACTATCAGGTCTTGTCATTTACTGGAGGAAAGATGCAAGCAGGAGAAGGGTGCAGATTGGCCCAAGATTTCTCATATCTCCAATATAGATATTCGTAGATGGTGAAGGGTTTCTCATATCTCCAAGATAGATATTTCGTAATATTAAATTGGAGTAATTGTATGGTTGAATGAATTTGATTGTGTTATTGAATAAGATGTATTGGTATTGCCTATTGTTTGGCTTGTCCTAAGTCTTGGTATTGGTAAAATTATAAGACAATTAAAGTAAATGTTGGAATATGAAACATTTACTTTGCTTTGTTATGATTAATATTTCATAAATAATTGATTGGTTTGTTTATGTATGTTATAAAGAGAGAAGATGCCAATAAGAAGTTGTATGTCTTCTTTCACACGGTTTTAGCGTATGATGAAGCAGCGGAACAAGATTGGAATCAACGAGTGAAGATAAAATCCCAAATCACTATTTTTGGGCTTATTAATTATTATGTTGACATTATATGTTAACGTTAATCCCAATCGATTGTTCAAATGCACCAAGACTTAGGAATTCGGTTGGAATCAGTTCTTCAAATAATTGTTGTCCAATGCTCATATAGTCATCACAAGTCTAGAGAGCTTAATTATAAAACGTTACGCGAACTTGAGTTTAAACTTTATTAAATTTAGTTTGGTTAATTAATTTTGAATAAGGTATGTCTCAATTTTTATAATTAATTAAATCTAAAAAGTTAAAAATTCAAATTCAAATTCAAATGAAATATATGAATATATAATAATATTTAGAGGTCTAGTCATAATATAGTAATTAACTTGTAATTTAATTAATATATCTTAATATTTAGAGGTCTCACAATAATATAGATAATTAACTGAATTTAAATTAAAAATTAAACTTATTTTATTAATTTTTAAATAATTAATGTATACATGTAAGTAAAATTACCATTGGTGGTTTAAATTTAAGAATTTGAGAACAATATGATTCTGTTGAAGTATTCCAACGTTTCAATACAATCTGAAGATTACTCTGATTATGAAATTCAGCTTTTTATCTCAACTTGCATCAAAACTAAAATGAAACTTCTCCGGAAGAAATCCAGAGGCAGAAATCATTCAACTTCATTACAAATCGTTAAGCAGAATCAATTGTTGAGTAATTCTAACATGCATCTAAATTATGTGTGTTTCTGGACTATAATACAATTACAGGCTACTCTGTCCAGAGAAGATATATACAGCAGGCCTTAAGCCACAAAAGCATCCCCTAAGAGTATGCAAATGAAGAAGGTACAAACATTTTCAAGTACTGGATCGTTGTATGAGAACAGCTACTCTGGAAAATCTCTTAGCACCTCCCCCTTTCCGGGCTGGCACTGTGTGTATGGGTGTTTGAGAAACCGGTAACCAGCTATTTCACATGAATCTTGGAAACAGAGTGCCAAATAGCTGAATCATATCTGCACTGCCCCGGAGAAGACTGCGTCTAGACATGAACAGACTGTTTGAACTGAAATTCATATCCACCTTGAATGGCATTCAAACGCCGGGTAAATTCCAAATGATGTCAAAGAAGCAGCATACATCGTGAAGAACTCTTGATGCTAATGAACATCTTTTGCAAATATGTACAGGCAAAGTGCTCTTAGCTCATGGGTTATCTTTAACAATTTCAGTGCAAAACTCGGTGAAGGCAGTCTAACGCCATGAAACGATAAGTCTTGTCCTATAAATATAAAGAAAACAACATTACATACTAGTTCAAATGAAAATCTATCTATAACTCTTAAGTCCTCTAAAATATAACAACACAAATTATTAAAAAAACAACTGAGATTTTTCCTCATTTGCATGCATTGTAAGTGTGAATTATAAGAAACTTGAACTTACTCTTAAAAGCTTGCAAAGTTGCTCCATGTGAGGGCTTAAGTTGCCATGGAATACTAGAGGATCACCAAGACAAAGAAGAAGAGTGACCAGAGGGTAGCCAACCTAGCAATTTGATGTAGAACGATAGTGTAGAAACAATAGTACCCGAAAGGCTAAAGAAAGACATGTAAACCTAATATACAAGAGAATATATGAGAAATATGAACATTTGAAATTTGTCAAGAGGTCGTTAGAATAACAGAGTAACTTGAGCCACTTTGCTGATGACCTTATGTAGAACTCTTGTAGTGCACATATATATATCTTTTCCATCTAATTCCAAGCTACTTGTGGAGTAAACTGCTGTCAGCACATGTAAACATACAATTATTGAGTAAAAGACAGAATAGATAGTTTGATGTCTTGAACATGGTTCATCTTAGAGAAGCATTATGACAGAATTCACAATTTTAAGGCTAACATAAGGCTACCGCAAGCAACCTTAAGTTGGTTAATTAATTCTTGTTTAACTCGATGCATAACTTCACAGATAAAAGAAACTTGGAAGATCCACTTACAGCTATATGTTTGTTTTGTTTATCCATCCAGTGCAAAAGTTGCCCTCTTATTCTCCCCACAGCTTCATACCAAAGAGTAAGTGCATTGTCTACACCTGAAGGAGGCCAATGGCTTTTTCCACCATCTGCAAGTGGGGCTAGGATGTTTGAAAGCACATTACAAAGTGCATGATGAAGTTCACTTTTGCGTTTGTGTGGAGCACGGTTAAGAGGATTAGCTTTTGCCACAAAGGAAGCTGAAGCATTTACACCTCCCTCCATCTTAACCTGCATCAAATCAAAGTTTAGCCCTTTCCTCAATGCATTACCTTGAGACAAAGTTAGTTTATACACATACCCCAAGTTTCAGGTACCGCATCCCATTAATGATAGTGTTTCACTTCGAGCAATGCTAGTGTCAATTCGACGAGTGCTTAGCTCCATAAAGAATCGCTCAGTTATAGAGCTAAATCTACGAAGTGGAAGAGAACACAAAACACAAATTGGTTAAGGTTTCAGCACATGGGGGCCGGCAAGCCCAAATGCCTGCCTCCACTTTGATCATGAATAAATAAAAGTAAAAATGCATATGGATATATTCTGATCTTGATTTAAGATAGTATCATCATCAGTATTGAAAATTTGTTGACTGATTACCTGATACGAGATAAGGCACGTAGAATTTGAGCAACTAGGTCCAAAAGCAGACCGCGCAGATCAATCAAAGAGGGGTACTCCACCTGGCTTACCACCCTGAAACAAGAACACATTAAAAAGATGTCAATGAAAAAGAGTATGATCAAATTACGTGTGTAGTTATATATAACTTTCATGTTAAAAATCATTAGATTTTCGCTATTCAATGTGCATCAAGTATGTTACAGATGAAGCAGATAAGTTAGCAAAATCTTCTTAAACTTCCTGGGCCATCAATCGCAGGATTACCTGTCAGCATTAATTAGCCAATCAAAAACAAAATTTTTCAGCCCAGACCACAGCTTCTCTGCATGCAAACAGTCATCTTATTAATATATTCATGTCCTGATTTAATTAAGAATACCAATGCAGGCAGAAAAGCGAGTTCAATATTAAAAACAAACCAGTAAGCCCCTCCTGTGGACAGCACTCCACAAAACGAATACAAGCTGAACAAAAGATACACTCCACTGCATGCTGATTACATGCACAAATCATGTTAAACTCTCTATAAATAGACGAAGGAGTGTGCATATTGCATGTTTCAGGGGAAGGGGACATTGGTTGTCTCTATCAATATCTCATCCAATAGCCAGAAACAAGAAGAAAATAAATGAGTGCATTTTCCAGGCAAAAATAGTAATTCCTTAGCCTTCTTGTTCCATGACAAATTGTATTGATCACTGAAATAATTTTCTTAAAGTTGTCAATTTTAACTGATGACACAATCAGAAGTTAACTTTTTCACTGTTCACATAAGCAATTAGTCTTAAACAAGACAGGGAGTTCAACAACAATTGTGGTATAGTAGTAAGCTTCTGAAAAATGAGTGGCCAAACTAACACCATAAGCTACCCTATTCAACAAGTTGTCTTAAGTCGACTAAAAAATAAATCACATAATCTAACCTAAAACATAGAATACATGGTGCAACTGTTAGAAACGAAATTCCAGACATATCTCCATTTAACAGTACTTTTTAGAAACGAAATTCCAGACATATCTCCATTTAACAGTACTTTTTCTTTAGAAATCTCATCATTAATTATTAAAAAAAACTGAGTTGTATTGTTCTTTAAAAAATCTAATTGATTAGTAGTCTAAGGTTGAGTGGTGCAAACAGGAAAAGGAACAAATAACTGACAAGTCTTCAAAATAACAACATAAAAGTAGCAATGGAGGCACATTAGCAAGTCTTCTCTCTAGCCAAAAGTTTTTCTTTCAGACCACTAATTTTTCCTTACAATCATTTATTAACTAAAAGTCTAAAATTCATTTGCAGTCATGATGTCAATGTTTTACACCAGATCCTTCTAGTGCAGAACAGTTGTTTAACAATTACGTTATGAGGAAGTATACTTGGATAATATATTTCCACTACATTTACAAACGTAGTAAATTCATTACCTATAAGTTACCTTTCTTTGGAATGTAGATGCATCATTCGCACCCTTTGGAGATTCGTTGTAATAAATATTCAGTAAAGTGAAATTGAAAAGGTTATGAAAGTGAACTCAAACAAGAACTGCAGCTTCATGACATTTTATATTGCAGATTTCTCACATTTGCTCTTGAAGAACATATTTTCCTTCTTCAGTTCCATTATCTATTTCGCCAGCTGATCATTTTTGCAAGAATAATGGATATTAACTGTTGTTAACATTTAACATCATATGCTAATCCAAAATTGAAATGTACCTTTTCAATCTCTTGCTTGAATGTTGAGAGTACATCCTGCACAATCAGCTCAGTATGAATCAAATATGTAGGACTTACGGTGATTCTCTGACTCAAAATGTGATTGATCAGAGAAGGGATGAGGGAAAATGTTTAATGTTTGAAGCTGACCTGAAATTGTTGGAACTTTTCTCCATCGGCTGTCAATTGCAAACGTAAGTTTTTCTCAGTGGCCAACAACTGAGGCACCTGTTCTGCATAGATCTTCATCTGGGACTGCCCCTGGGCCAACTTCTCCTCATCTTGCTTCATCTTCAAATTCAGCAAGCTGAAGCTCTAATGTTTTCCAGGATGTATAACACAGATTTCCAGGATGAGGATCAGCATGCAATAGTCCTGTTTCAAGTGGTTGAACTAGTGATGCTTCCACTCCTTTGTTAACCTGGAACAATTGTGCAAAAACATAATCTTCTGTAAATTGCATAAAGACTAGACATCATAATAATAACTTTTTAAAGTCCCTGATCAATCCAAAATAAAAGTATGTACAATAGCTGGGACTCAAGAAAATCTATAACAAATAGGTGAAGACCATGATTTATGACAGACCAGGTCAAGTAGACGTCGTCTTGCCTCAATTTTTTGTCTCTCTGAATATATAAACCCGCTATCATATGTGTTACTGGTAGATATAGAGTATAAAGCAGTTAGACTGTCGCCAACAACCCAGTCCATAGTTAGAACCCTCCTTCGAGTCAAATGTTGAAGTACTTTCTGTATATGAATAAATGAAAATGCTGAATAAGCTTCCTGCAAATAAAGTAAGTTTAGTCTAGAGAAAGCAGGAGTCTCTCCCTCCAAATATAAACTTGTTATTTCACTGCCAAAGCTAAGCTTTTGAGTCAAAATACCAATAGAAGCTGGCACTAAGCTACTTTTTAAGGAATTTGAACTTGTTCAAAGCTTATTGTAGTAGTGCTTTCTTTCCATTTGCCACCCATCACAAAGAAACAGATTTTTTACCTCTCAACATAAACAAGTGCCTCCCACACCCTGATATCCAAATTATTTTGAATTGTTTAATCTACTCCACCTAGCAGCAGAGTGCATGCAGGATGCAGGTAGGACAGATATCCAATAAATAAGCAACTTCCATGCTAAATG
>JAOTAZ010000001.1:27124846-27136069 GCA_025629785.1 Erythroxylum oxycarpum | reverse complement strand
GGTAGTTAAATTAATTGAATTTAAAATTTAAATTTAATTAATATAAATAATTTATTTTATTTATTTATTTTATATTAATTTAAATGTGACCTGGTCTAGTTTAATGTGCAAGTAAATTGATCAAATGTATGATTCATGAAACTCATCTTCTTTACTCTGCTATTTCCTTTTCCTGAAAGACATGGCAGCCGGAAAAGAGAAGGAAGTGGAGACAAGAGACGAGCTAGCGGAGTCACTCAACGATCTCTTCACTAGCGTCTCCACCATGGTCAAAAGCGAGCTTCAGGTATTCCTCCGACAACACTCTTCTGAGAACTGTACTATTATGCCCTTTTTGCTTACAGATTGATTTGTGATTTTCTAGGGCACAAGCAATGTATTGGATCTTTTGGAGAAGATGAATCTGAGAGTGAAGGAAGAGTATGAAGGGTTCGGGGACGTCGCGTCGGGGCTGAGGGTTTTCGTGGAGCAATTGAAGACTAAAACCCAAGGGTATGACGAATACGTCCAGCAAATTGAATCGATTGAGCAGCAAGTCACTGAATTCGAGGCTGTGATTTCAGTTCTTGATCGGTACGTCTCTATGTTGGAATCCAAAGTTCAGTCTGGCCTCCAACACTCTCACCATCAACATCACCACTCTGTATAAGATCAATCCCAATTAGGTGAACCGACGACTTCAATTCCAATTAAATATTTGTTTTTTTATATGTATGCTCCATTGGTGGTGTAAATTTAAGAATTTGGGAACAGTATGCTTCTGTCGGAGTATTCCCAATGTTTCAGTAACAATCTGAAGATTACTCCGATTATGAAATACTACACTTTTAGGGTTTCTTTATGCAGAAAGGAGTTCCATTATTGTTTGTAAAACAATTCCAACTCTGGTTTAAAACTACCAAATTCAATTCTGAGATTCAGCTTTTTATCTCATCTTGTTAAAACCCAAATGAAGCTTCTCTGAAAGAAATCCGGGCCATAAAGCATTCAACTTTATTACAAATCGTTAAGCGGAATCAATGGAGTCGTCCTGTTGTTTAACATCCATGTACTGTTGGTGAGTAATTCTAACATTCATTTAATTATGTGTTTTTCTGGACTATTACACAATTACAGGCTATTTAGCAGAAATTCTTATATATGTCCAGAGAAGATATACACAGCAGGCCTTAAGCCACAAAAGCTTCCCCTAAGAGTATGCAAGTGAAGATACAAACAATTTTAAGTACTGAATCGCTGTATGAGAACAGCTACTCTGGAAAATCTCAGAGCACCCCCTTTCCTAACTGGCACTGTGTAGGGGTGTTTGAGAAACCGGTAACCAGCTATTTCACATGAATCTTGGAAACAGAATGCCAATAATCTGAATCATAGCTTCACTGCCCCGGAGAAGATTGTCTGTAGACATGAACGGACCCTCTGAACTGAAATTCATATCCACCTTGAATGGCATTCAAACGTATTGTAAATTCCAAATGATGTCAAAGCAGCAGCATACATCTCGAAGAACTCTTGATGCTCATGAACATCGTTTGCGAATATGTACAGCCCAACTAGGGCTCTCTAGGTAGCTGGAACTCAAGTCAGTTTTTCATACTCCGGTTGGACTAAGAGAGAAACCCTTGTACAAGAGCATAGGGTATGCAACGGTTACTAGAGTGGAAGCTCCTGCATATAATCAGTTAAAGAAGTAGGGTGACTCCAACACATCCCTTAAGTCGAAATCTCCCCGATCAGGCAATGGAGGGAAAGATAACGTGGGGAAAGACTGCTCAAAGCTCTCCAACAACTGCAGAGAGTAAAAATACTGGACTGATGACTTTCATGAAACAATAGAGGGAGGATTAATGCCTTAGATTAGAACTTGCAGACCTTCTGAACAGAAGAAACGTAAAGATGTAACACTTCAATCCTAGTTTACTCTCCTAATGTACCACCAATGTAAAAGCAGTTTGAACAAAAACAGCAATCAAAGGGCTCTATAATTTACTGTATGTAAACCAAACTTACATTCTCCAGAATTGGCGTTTCGTAGAGTTCAACAAACTTTTCTCTAAGTATCCTGTTCATTTCATCCACATCACATGCATGTGTCCAATATGAATCATGAACTCCTGCAATCATATCCCATGACACCATAACTTCAATAATGAAGCAAGGGTAATTACTAATTGCAAACCGACAAAGAGAACAACTAAAACGAACCTGCAAAGTTTAAGCGTGCCGATTTGCAGGCCACTGCAGTCATCATCATATGAGAACCATCAAGGGAATGAACAAAATTTGGTGGGAAAGCTGTCCTCTGTCGCTTGACCATGACCTGCATCAATAAAATAAGCAGCAAATTCGGCATTCTTGAAGATCAATATTGATGAAAACCAGCTGAAAGCTTAACAATGTCACAGTGAAGAAATGATTTCAATATTGATAGCCTATCTTGCTAAATAAGAGTTGTCTTTATAACAATTCCATACGTAGAAGTTTCCAATTGCCCCAAATCCTTCCAATTGGAACTCAACCAGGAAAAACCATGGTGCACCTAGATCAAGGCCTAGCATTACTCGGTTCACTAGAAGCCGTAAAAACATAGCTACCCTAATTTCTAGAAACAAATTGATAAATCTACTAATTCTTGTGTAAAGTAGATACTAAATTTTGACTACCACAAGTGTGCACCAAAGTATTAAAATGAAAATTTGCTCCTTAGACCCCACGTTCTTCACATTCGACAAACTAGGCATTGCTTACAGCCAAATTTACAGGATAACTCCGTAAAGAAACCAAAGTAAAAGATAGATACACTACCTTATCAGTTTCTCGTTGCAGTGTCAAAACCTGCAGAGAAGTTTTAATCTGCAAGAAATAGTGCAAATAAGTTATATTACTTGAGATGGCCCCTCAGACAGTATCAATAACCAAAGTGTGATCTCTATATGTTTTACAAAGCTAACCAGGTGCTTTCCTAATTTGCGGTAAGGCTGCACAACTGGAAGTCCAAGCGGAGTTTTCCACCTCACCGGCTCATTTTCAGAAGCAATAATCTGGCAATGTCCCAAATAATCTAGCCATCAGTAATATGAATGCCAAGCAATGTAATCAGCAATGTCAAACTCCTAAGCTACTAAGCGTGAAAAGGATAAAAGAAAATATAACTAAACGACCGAGTACGAGATACACACCTTGGCACATTCCCCAAGCCAGTTCATGATGCTTCGAGCAGCTTCAAACATCTCGCCCAAGGCTGTCAAGGTAACCTGCTCAACCAATTAAACACGAATAACTAAAAGCAAGCACACCTGATCCCCTGACATAAACGAGAATAAAATCTACCTTTGCAGCATAGCAAGAGGCAGCAAAAATATCTGATTCATCAGCAAAGGCACCACGTTCTTTTAACCTTCTCTTGATTTGGTCTCTCGCACCAATGTAAGTGACACCGTATACAGATGTCATTACTGTCTGTTTAACCAATTTCCGATCCACCTACAATGTGCCAAGAGACAAATGTCAATTATTTATTGGAGCTTTAAGGAATAATCAATTTCTACCAGGGAAAGGTACCATGACAAGCACATAAATGGGGCATCTACTAAAATTCTTCACTAGCACAAAAAATGGCACATATTATATGTACAATATTCAATTAAGCTAAATAAATATGACCAAGAAGAAGAATTGTAGCAGAAAATGTAATGATCAGGAATAAACTTAGAAAAAATAAAACCTGATTAACCAACATCCTCGCTCGAAGTGCGTCAGGGAAAACTGCAGGATCTTTCTCAGCGTCTCTCCGCATGATATCAAGTACTCTGCAATGTACATTATTCAACAAAATTTCTAGAAAAAGTCAAAGCTAATGGACATAAAGATAATGTAAGCAACATAGCTTAAAAATAACTGCATATAGTTATAGGCTAAGACCATTCTTGCTTGATATACAAGACAATCTAAACAACAATACACAGTATTCTCCTTGCAGTGACACCATAGAATTTTGGTTTATAGATGTGAATGTCATTATAAGCTTTGACTCAATAATATATCCTGATGTTAGAACAAGCTTTCCCTGTAGGTTCAAGGTTTTACTCCAGTAATCATGAGTAACCAACTTACCTAGCAGCTATTCCTGAGTAGACATCAGCAGGCTTCTCTCCTGCAACAAGATTAACGGCTGCAGCTCCCAACTGAAAAAGATTTCAATCTTATAAGAACCTAGTCATTTAAAAGAAAGCAACCCCAGTTCTTTCCTGAGGGGTTCTTTCCTGAGGGGCCAAAACAAAATGTTGAAAACAATATGCTTTACGGTAATAGCTTGAATTCAAGATAGTATCAGAATGTTACAAAAAGCCAAATCAGTGAGATAGATTGAACGTCTGATTTTGTAATCATGCCAGTACCTTGTCTCTACCAAGAGCAGCATAGTGTTGTAGGCCATTGCACGAACCATCCTACAGAAACCACAGTGAAAGAGAAGTAAAACCAGAGCAGGTTTAGAATCAAAACAAAAGGAAAAGGTAGGTGTCATATTAGTCAGCAAGCTGACAGACCCATAGAGTGATATGTAACATACAATGACAGAGAAGGTGGAAGGGATTACTAGTATTCAGCAGCACAAAAACAAAACTAAACCTAAGTACAAGAAAATTGCAAGTATAAATAACAATCAATCTCGTAAAATAAAAACTTTCAAAAAGAAACAGCAAGGAAAAAAAAGCAAGCACACTGGCCAAAACATTTCTGAAAGATGAAACCTTGACATAGATTTTTACCCATCTACGTAAAGGTTTTAAAGCTTTTCAGCAGTCTTCAAGATATCTCCATATCAAGTATATCAGGATACAAAGTAATAGCTCCAGTCCTAATCCTTACTCTAGAAACCCCCTCACCGTACTTAGACTAGTTATATCTGAACTGATAATGATCTAATGGACAAATTGAAAACCAAAATAAGGCTTTCCAGAAAAGGAAGTAGAGAAAAGCCTTGCACAACCAAATAGTTGCATCCTTTTGTTTGTGTTCGTGCATATAGAATCATGATTCTTCTCTTTCACTCATCATCCTACACCAAGAACCCCATACCACCTCCACATGGTGAAAAGACAATCCGAACTAGCTGGGTGCCACAGCTCTTCCCATCAAAAGATGTCCACAAAGACTTCATAAATGCAAAATCCAACCACTTATGTAGGATGGACAGAATACTTGTTCTTGATATAAACAAACAGATCACTAACTCTAGAATAATAGGTTTAAAATTCACTCTTAGAGTTTGTAAGAAGACTTGGGAAGCACGCATAAATCTAAGATCACTCTCGGAAAGAAATTCAGCTCTTGGTATGAAGAAACAGATCACAAGCTTCAGGGAAATTTAGAATAAAGAACAAAAGTTGAGTTTATGAATTGCACCTAGTGTTTCAGACAAACAAACTATACACTAATAGGTTCCTAAGAGTCACTTTCAGGGTTTAGAAATCAGTCAACTAAGTCCTAGAATCACTCTTCGAAAGAAAATATCACAGCTCCAAACTAAAAATTCAGGAATTCAAAAAAAAAATTCTCTCTCTCTTCAAAATGAACTGCACAACCCTAAATAAAGATTCTGCCATATTCCTAAAAAGCCAAGGAATCAGACACTAACGAAGAACCTGAAACCTATTCTAAAATGGAAAAGAATATCCAATTATTAAAGAAAACAACTAGAAAACTTACTTAGTAGAACTCCTAACAAGGAAACTAACTAGGTCCAAGTAACATAAACTATTTTTTGTTCACCGAAAATCAGATGGTGGAGAAGGTACCTGATGGACAGGAATATGTGAAATATATGTTTCAGGAGAGGGGCTTCTCAAAGCTTCGGTGAGATTAATGCAAACAGCCAGGCACTGAAAAGGATCTTCTGCATGCAACCACCAACGGTTTCCTTCAAGGGGCTTGTCCGCAGAATCAAATATATCATCCAAGTGATTCTCAGTAAAAACTAGACGACCTTCATATGATAACTTGTCCACTCCACCAGCAAATAGGTTAGCAAGGTGTATCTTGAGCCACCGTAAACCTGATTTTCCCAAAGGGCGTCCCTCCGCAAATTCCAAAATACCCCGGCACAAATCAGACCCAAGATGATTCAAGTATGGGTGCATGGGGTATGCACGCCCTCGGAAATCAAGATTGTGTGGGAAGAAAAAGCCTTCTTCATCTTTCATTTTCCGTGCTACCTAAACACAGTGAAACACATCATAACCCACAAGCGAATCAAAAGTTACACATTAGAAACGAGAAAGCATGGATCTTACTGCAAGCTTAAGTTCTATGTCACAACGCTGTGAATATCTCTCCCTGTTCTCTTTTCTCACATTTCGGACTTTCCACTTCCATTTCCTTAGCAAAGCTTCATCCTCAGTATCTGGTTCCTCTGGCAAAGGAACCTGCAAATAACAATTTAGACATAAATAATAGTTCTATGAACCTACAAATAACCTCGTAAAGGAAGAAAATGGAAGAAAATAATTCTCACATAATCATTGATGACCTTTTAATATAATTAATTATCCATATAACTTACATCACTGCGGTCCACCAAATGAGCAAGTCGGCCCCCACTATTCCATATCCTGTCTACAACATTGAGTACCCTCTTATTTACCCTCCATTTGGTTGTCCCAAGAGTATCCAAGGCCTATGAGTTGAATGGAAAATATTATCAAAAACTCCTCGTAAAAGACATGTAAGTTTTTATATGCTTATCACCGGCGAATGATACACATTTAAGTTAAGTTCTCATGTGCATGTAAGTGAGTGAATGGTATAAATTTAAGTCTAAGCCTATAAAGCTGATTTTTGCCTCTTAAATTTTTAGTAACACAGACTGAACTCAACATCACATCCAATAATAACCATACAATTGATTGTAATCTCTCTAAGTACTATTTTCAGCTCAACATCACATGTAGAATTCAGTAGTATCAAAACAATGAATAGAAGATTTACAAACCTGAAAAACTGGTTGTAGTTGCTTTCTAGGTGCAACTTTCACTGCTTCACGTTGTTGCTTAGCACCATGTGTTCTCATGACATAGGATGGTAGAAACAGATGTGCTCCTTTGTCATAACTGCAATGGGCATGTAAAATGTGGTCGAATTAATTGTCCAAGCATAGATGTTAAAGTATGGAAACATATCTGTCCTTGTTAATCAGGATCTTATTCCTATTGAAAGCTTTTCAGGAATAAAATCCTAAATGAATCAGGCCAATGTGGGGGAGTGCACTAAGATCAAATGACAAAGCTGTCATGCCGATAGAAAAGTAATGGAAAGATATAGATTGAATGAAAAGATAGAGAAGGGCTATGACAAGCTAAGTAACTAACAAGTTGTTAATGCCTCAAAATGTATCATAATAGAGACTAAAGACATCATATCAAATTCTTTCAAACATGGAGATTTATGTGTGAAGTACAAGAAACTAATAAAATTGCGAGGTTTGGAAAAGTATTCATACCCTGTCCATTTGACTGGAGGCACCAACATTGGCATATATGGAATCACCATGTGTCTTGCCTATGTGGAAAAAGAGAACTTACAATTTTAGAGAAATCATCAAAGTTGAACAAAATAAATGTTTCAGCTCTGACTCTGGAAAGAATAATATGATAACAAGACAAATTATCCCTGAAACACATATGACAAGATTACTCACTGTTCTCTCAAGGCCTTTCAAGACCAATGGGTCACACTCAATGACACCATATCTTCTGCTGGTTTTCCTGATCAAACAAAAGGTAAAAAAGATGATCTTAGAGAGACTATAGGAGCAATGAAAAAGAAAAATGTCCATCAAGTGACTGGAAAGGATTCTCACTGATTATCCTTTGAAACAGTTATAAACGTATGTACAAATGCAGGTCGAATATCAGGTGGACTATCAGCTAACTGATCAACAGGAGGTTGTATATAAGCTGTTTCTATCAGTAATTCAATCAGACGGCTCCCAACCTGTGAACAGCATGCATGGGAATGATAGTTAGTACAAGGCAAGTTCAAGGAATATGCTCAGAAGATAAAATGCATACCTTAGCCTTCGAATCCTGGTTCCAGGGTTTTGAATCATCCCGGTCCTTCACAATCTGCCTAACTGCTGCCAGCTTTTGTTTTTTTATCAAATCAGCAACTTTTTTTCTTAACTTATCTTGCTCTTTCACCACAGGATCAATTTGCTCTTCGTTATTTTTTTCATATTCGTCATCCTTCTTTTTTGTTTTTATCAAAAACTTGTGTATTTTAACCTGATCCACCAAAATAACAATCAATCAATACCATTAGATAAAGTGAGAGAAATGTGAGTTAGAAATGGGACTTATGGACTAAAGATCAACATGTCAAATCTGTTCGCCTTCTTGATCATCTAGAAGTGCCAAACATGGCAACTTTGAACTCAGAAGAAGAACAAATATTCAAATCTGGTCGTGTCTTTGAAGTCAAAAAACATAAACAAAAGCTTAAATAGGTACAAACATGAACTCAGAAGAAGAACAAACATTCAAATCTGGTCGTGTCTTTGAAGTCAAAAAACATAAACAAAAGCTTAAATAGGTACAAACATGAAGGCATGTAATGGTGAGGAGCAATGCATTGTTATTCCAAAGACACGAAAATTCCAGAGTATGCTTGTCTATTAAAATTCAGAGAAATGAAAAGATATTTCACTCTGTTGTTGACTACATATATGCCGATAAAAGTGGCTAGTTTCTAAAGGAACAAAGAAAATTGAGTTTTATAAGGGCCCCACTCTAAGAATATAAATGAAAGAAGGAAAAGTACAAAATCCTGATATCATGAATTATTGTTACACTACATTTTCCCACCCTACCCCAAATTTATGGCCAAACTGGAAATATGTATCTATGCAAGAACTTGCATACATACACAGTCAACAGTTAATGAACCAGTTTCACATGAAACAGTCACATGTTATCCACACTGCTGAGCAGACCCCAAACATAGTATCTAAGCAGTCAAATCTCCATCCTTAAACAGTAACTGCGTATATGAGATCCAAATTCTTAGACATGTTACAAGGTTACTGAAATTGTAAGCAGAAGGCTCATTAGAAATAGCAAAGAAAAGTTACAAGCTTTTCCATCATAGAATAATTGCCTCACAAGTTACAACAACAAAGTACCGTGATTATATAGAGCTACTGAAATACCACATTTGATCAAGTACTTCAAGGCCACGATATATAGTATCCTCACACTGTTATTAGATTATGGAATAAGATAGCCCTTCCATCTTTATCCCAAAGTCACCTTTGGTAACAGACACTTATAATCTCTGTCCCAAAGGTATCTCCCTTGTCTGTTTCCAAACTTTTAAGTTATGCAACATAATCCACTCCCCATGAAATGACTCACATAAGACTATAAATTCACTTATAGTTCAGAGATGTCAAAGGTGAAGGTTTTGCAAACAAGAAAAGTTAAATTAGACAATCAAATTCATTTAGATCACCTCTTGCTCAATTGCATCTCCAATCAAACAGGCAGCAGCCACGACCCTTGCACGCCCATGATCACCACAAGTCATCATCAGCGCTGTTAGCTTATGCATTGCAATAACCGCCATCATGTCAGCTGGCAACTCATCAAAGTACGGGCCATAAGCTGGCCTAACCTTTCCTAACCTTATCAACTCCTGTTCCTTCACAATAGCATCCCTTAAAGGCTCAAACCAACCAAGAAATAAGGCCTTCATATAAGGCAAGTTTGGGGCCAACTTCTTCTCACACATGTCCATCAAAAGCTCCCTATACTCTTTTGCCGCTTGCTCCCAAGCTTCAGTCTCAATCCTTATCTGCCTCCTCCTAAGAGTTTTAGACTTGTCTGACCCGATTCTCCGAGGAGCTCTTGGTTTGGTGGCTATCCTATGTCCCTTGACTCTCTCCTCTTCTCTCCTCATTTCTTGGACCAACTCTTGCACTTCTTCAACAACAGAAACATCATCTTCAACGTCCGTAGCTGAAGTAATTGCCTCGGCTATACTAGCATACCCTCTTGGGCAAAACAACAAATACCCACTAGACAAAGATACGCTACCAGCTCTATTGTTACTCTCATTATTCCTTAACAACCCAAAACAGGGTTTGCTCGAGTGGTCTTCACAAGTCAAGATATCACCAGCTCGGCGAAAACCCAGTTGGAAATTCGACAGCTTTAAAGGACGGCATTTGAATTTCTCGGAAAAGATCCCTACTTTGGAGAGCCCAAGAAAGCCGCAAGTGGGGGGAAAATAATGGAAATTGAGGGGTTTCACATGGTTCTTTGAAATGGCTTGTTTGGCTGCGTTCTTCCACATGATTGTGGATGATTTGACGGACGCTATAGATGGAATTGCTGGTAAGATGATGAAGTTATGGAACTTGGCTGCAGACAGTAAAGGGGGGTTGGTGTTGGACATCAAATCTTCGTCAAAGAATATGAGGAAACGAAGCAGAAATGAGAGGGGACGAGAAATGGAAATGAGAAGATGATTATGATATCAGAATCTGACAAAATAATTAGACTCATAAGAGGAGAATGTTGAGTGTATCAGTCAGAGGAATGGATATGGTGGGAGTGGTGTGTCGTTGTAGCTGAGCAAGCCAAGTTAAACCCTCACAAAACCTTTGCGTAATAATAATATGTCAAGAGCTTTTTTCTTCATGAAAACAAAAACAAAAAAGCAAATCTTTTTATGTAATTGCCATTATTAATAATTAAGCATAACATAATTTGTTTATTTTGTATGTATTTATTTAGTTCAATTTAGATAAATTTAAAATTTTCCTTATAAATTATAAAATTTTTTGCATTGAATTAAATATGAGTTTAGGTTTAAAAAAAAATTCAACCTAATGTTCTAGATTGTTGGCCAAATGTTAATCAATCGATCAAATAGATGGACTTTAAATTGTTTTGATATTTTCGTGAAATTAAACTTTAACTTGAATTTATTTTTAAATTTTAATTTTTGAGCTTGAGTTTAATTTTAAATTCAATGAATTTAAACTTTTAATTATTGATTTGTGATAATAAGTTAGTTTGTTACCTCCACCAATAATTTAAAATTAAGTGATGAATTCAATTTAGATAAAATGTACATTAAATAAATCTAAATTTTAAAATAATAGTCTCGTAAATCATGTATTTCACTTACATTATTTAATAAATTAATAATTCAAAATTATAC
>JAOTAZ010000001.1:27040556-27053847 GCA_025629785.1 Erythroxylum oxycarpum | reverse complement strand
ATGTTTAACTAACTTTATGACAATATAAACCCAATTAAATATTTTTTCTTATCATTTTAAATTTCAATCTGATTTTTAAAATATTGTTATGCTCGTTGCCATTCATAAATATGAGACAGCGATCAGAACACATTCAACAAAGACAACATTTTGTATGTCACTGTGACAAACCTTAGGGTACTGTTTCTAATTCAATTCAGACACACTTGAGGAAAAAAGGATAAAGAAAAGAAAAGAAGATTAAACGATAAACAAAAATTGATAAATTCAACCCTTTCAATGGCATCACTAAGCCCTAAAACATGTGAACAACGTAGAAGAAACCCAGTCATAACTCACACAGCCGATGGCCTGATATACAAGAAATTATTGTTATGGGAGAATCATATTTTTGTACAAAAGAGAACAAATTGCTCACCTTCAAAAAGCAAAGAGCCTCACTGGGATCACCTTAGCCTTCTGATCCAAGAAGGTTAATTATCCTTCCAAATTGATGCTAAGCTCATTTCTTCACTCTTCAGGGATGAGACCTTGACAGTCGACAGGCATTCAACAAATCCAAGGTGAGCACGGTTGAGCAGGATATGTTGTGAAATGATCAGAAGGTTCTGATTCACAAAAGCTCTTTATCGTAGAAAGCGAGCAGTTGCTTGACATGATTCTGCCAGGCAGAAACGCTCTGACCGTCAACAGTTACCCAGTCAACAACAGTAGATGCAGGTTGCTCCCACCACTCATCGAGCTGCAATGACGAAATTCATGTCATACTCTTGGTAATCAACAAGATCACGGTCAAGTAGAGCAATTAGTTAAAGGCAGTTGAATCCAAGCAAAGACCAAGACGAGAGTTATATGTACTGCATGGAGAAATTAACTGACAGATATAGGATACATCGAAATTGTACATATATATATCTCAAATGGCAGTCACTATGTAAATGATTTTCAAATGATATTGTTTCATTAGTTGCAGCAGATCCTTGAGATGTATATGTAGTTCTGCTGTTAATAGTATAAGCAGTCTCATATGTTAGAGAAACACAAATATAACACAGCTCGCAAGTAAACACTATAACTAGAACCTACAACCAGAAACACGGACTGATTTATGCATTGCACACAAACAATTTTAAACATATCAAGCATCACTAAGCACCAAGGAACACAAGTTTAGCAAGGTTCTCAACTGAAGAAATGTTATCTTATTATGCCTTTCATTTCAGGGATCATAGATTTAATTCTACTTTGCCACAGCCTCTTCTTTAGCATTTTCATTTATATTGAGAATAGCAAACATATGTTGAGTTCCTGACTTAAATTCGTTATTAGACTAATTATTTTAGTAGACCTCACTGTACTGCACAGAGCAACTCTTTAAATGCAGTTGCAACCCTAACCCATAAACTTAAATCTCTAAATACAATCATATTGTTTTAAAGTTGTGGCATATACTCACCAAACACCTCACGTATTTGCAATCTTCCAGACATTTTTGAGCATTTAAAACTGCAGTTTTCAGTTCGGGCAACCATTTCTCTGTAATGATTTTCTCTTGCTCCGATGCCAAATCCAAACAGTAATTTGTAGTCCTGCATGAGTACAATTGACAAATGTTAAGAATTCGCAATGCCAAAATGCTCCACTTACAAAAAGGCTAGCATTTATCTTTACCTATCGTATTCTTGTTGAGCATGGTAAGCATGATCCAACAGAGCACGACCACTTTCAACAAGATCCTGCCTTATGTGGACCAAATTAATCGCCTTTGCTAAGTCCTCTAGAACACTAGCTTCAGAACCACGAAGTTTCAAACAGAACTCCAGGGACTCTAGGATCGATGCTAAAGCAGCATCTGAACCCTCCAAACCTAGTGATGGATAATGAACCATTAATATCAGTCATAAAAATCCAACATAAATGCAGGGTTATTAGTGAATTGAAATTCAACATCACCCTGATCAGCATGCGTACACAGACCACATGAAAATCATTAACAGATAACTTATTTAACTTTTTCCTCGTTTTGCCATGTTTGAACTGATAAAAAGTTTTGGTCGTCAGGGGTTTTTAATTAACAGGGAAGCTACCTTTCACAAGATTAGAAATACATCTAGAACTATTTGCAAACTCATTACTAATTAAACAGATCTATAACGGGAATTAGTGACCACCCCAGAATTACTAGATTTGATAAAAAAAATACAAACTTTTTGAACAACCGAAACTGCAGTCTTCTAGAATAAGGATAACAAATTCTCTGGAAACCTCCATCACACTATCTTTCTTTGAAGAAGTCACCAATTTCCTATCAGATTCTTTAATGTCAATGAATTACCTTTTCCTTTTTGCAAAACAATGTCAAAGGAACTTTCCAGTCAATAGGAATACATTTAAAACTCATCTTCAATGAAAGCATTTGGTGTTGTTCTTCCACCAGAGAGAGCAATTTGCAAGGACAAATTCCTTGGGTAATCCTAGTTAATACATTTTCCAATCTCAGTTATCTAAAACTACCCAAGAAGATATTTAATTCTCTACTCCTTGGTAGCTTATGATGTAAGAATAAGAACTCACCGGCAGGATACTGAAGTGCAGCAGATACACGGCAAATAGATGGTATTGCTGATGGATCCCTAGCACCAGCTCTTGCTGTTAATAAAGCAGCATTCTTCTCTGCTGCAGAAATAGCTTCAGGTCCTGTAGATCCGCCAGAGCCCATGGATTCCAGAAGTGCCTGACAGCATTTAATGAGAAAATAAGCACCAAGGAAGCAATATGTATCAGAGTCCAAACAACATTAATTTGATTTTTGAAACCAGAAACAAAACAAGCAGTAAGAGCAGCATGATTAAGTCCAAATTGAAAATTCAAATGATCAAGAAACTAAAAAATATGAAGAGAAAGTTGGCTTTATTACAGGAGACCACAAATAAGGATCAACAGAACAAAAATTACACTATGATACAGAGAAGGATTCAACGCAAACAAAAGAAAATTTGAAAACTTCTGCCAGCCTTAAAAACATACATGACATAGATCCTACAGGGATTGATTAAACTCCAGTAATTGATTATCAACTATTAAAATAGAAAATGGTAGTGTAACGTTAATAAAGTTTGTACAACCTGAGGATTTGCAGGAAGCATGTAAAGGCTATTATCTGGACTTCGAGAGAAAGCATTCACTTCCTTATCAATGAAATCTTTTGCATCGTTTGCAATGTCTGCAACAGCTACACATGCTGGAATAATTGTACTTGATGCATACTCCCTCGCAGCCAGTGGCTGCTGATTCCAAAATGCTGCAGCATCCTGCAAAGTCAATAAAATTACTTATATGTAGGACAAATTCTCTCACTCAGTTATTTCATATAGCTGATATATTTTAAAAGATTCCAGACAATGAAAAATGTCACATAAACTCAACAAAAAAAGAAGAAAAATGAAGCACATATTGAATTTTACTTCCACATTAGCGATGAAGTAGTGGCCGAAACATATTTTACCAATTTGCAAAAGCTACATGAGAATTACAATTGCTAAGACCAACAACAAATTTCTTTATACCGTATAAGGGTGATGCATTCAAAGCACTCCAACATGAGAGATGAAGAAGTGGTCTTATTTTGGCCGGATGAGAATCCTGGGGGCCTCTTAAAGGAGTTGTTTTTCTTCTTATAATCTTTTACCAATAGTACACTTTATGTTGTGGGATTAATACAGTAGTTGCACCATCCTGAGGATCCATTTCCCTTTTATTTTGCTACGACAGTAATTAGAGTGTAAAAATTAAGAGCTTGTTAGGTTGAGTCAAAAAATTGTTAGTGATTGATGACTTTCCAGCCCTACTATTGCTTTCAGGTTCCAGAAGACATCCAAAGGAAAGGATACAATACCATGTTAGCCTTCAGTAATGCAGTATAAATGGCTTCAAGTTCAGATCTTCGTCCATCAAACTCTTCAATCTTTTTCCACTTCTTCTTCAAAGAGTCTTCAGCTTCTTTTCTCTCTGCACACAATTTATTCAGGCGCTGGATTTCAGACATCAACGTATTCAAGCTTGCCTTCAATCCAGCAGCTTCTCTCTCTTTGGACCAAACTTCCAACTGCAGAAAATAGCAAGTCCAGACAAAGATTTCAGCATGCATCGCACATGCAGTAGTAGCAATAACAAGCTTACAACCTCTAGCAACAAGAATGAGATTTTATGCTGCATCGCATGCATATGATGTATAAAATGTAATTCAATTCAATTCAACTTGAAGTAACCAAGAAATGGTAATGTTCATCAATAAGATGAGCAGATAAAACATATGAAACTACCATTTTTGCAAGTGTCAGCTGCAGAAATATAAGGTTAATGATAATATGATTGACAAACCACTCATCCAAAACAGATGAAGAATAAGGCTCATAAGTGTCAGCTACAGAAATAGAAGGTGAATGATAATATGATTGACAAACCACTCATCCAAAAATAGATAAGAACTGAGGAATAAGGCGTGCATATACAAACATCTAACCATGGCAATGATTCAAGATAAAGCCAATAATTAGGACATAAATCAATCAGAAAAATTACCTCAAATTGCCTGAGACTGCCCATGTTCTGTGATGTTCCTCCAACGCCAAGTGAGTGTGAAGAAACCACATCACCACTTGCATGTAAGCGTTTTATAAGCTTTTGACACAAATCCCTAGCTTCTGCGGCCTTGTTAAGTGCATCTTCAGTGGCTAAAAACTGCTGAACATGAGCTTTCTGCAATGAACCAGAAAGATACATCTCTTAAACTAAAGTTAATCATGATGAGTAGCTAAATAGTTTGAAAAGGAAAACAAATAGAATACAAAATGAAAAGTTCAAAATTCACAGCTCCACTAGAGATGGTATCAGTTTTGACCCTGAAGATAGTAACATGACGTAAACTCGAAGATAAGAAAACATAATACTGCAAAATCTAAACTATGCAAGAGCTGATAGTTTAAAACAGACACGGGCAAAGAAGAAACCTGTCTTTCAAGAAGTTGATTTTGAGTTCCTCTAGAAGGTATGTCCAATCCAACCTTCCCATTACCATAAAGTTGATAGTGCAATGGTGAGTTCACATCAGGAGAAGAAACATCCATTACTGTGTTGTTCTCATATTTGTATCTGATGAATAAACATTCAAAGTAAGGTGAGCTCATTGCAGGGGGAAAAAATACAAGATAAAGCTTACATATTCACATCAATAAACCAAGAATAACAAGAGTGATAAGAATGTTATGGAAGATTTTTACTGTAATAAGACAAATATGGCTTCAATCGTGGCTATACCTTAAGGTTTCTGCATCAGCTCTAACATCTATTTTTTCAATTTCTCTACTAATCAGTGATTTCAGTCGTAAGGTGTATGCTGATATTGCCTGGAGTAGTAGGGGAGGATTCTTCAAGCAATTCAAGATAACAGTTTTAACTTCATCAGGTATTTGTCCAGTAACATCAATGCCCAACTTGGCTGTTTCTATTTGAGGACTTGAGAGAATACCGCCCCCTTCGTAAGCTGGGAAAGAGGTACGGATCCTTTCGACCATATTGACTGCAAGAGACTCACAAGCCTTCCGAATATTCCTTTCCCTTGTTGTTTCAATAAGAATGACATCCTCAACAGATTTGGTGCCCTTAACAGTTGAATAAACCGCTTCTTTATCAGTACTACCAAGCAAATTGCCAACAGCTTCAACAGAATAATCAACACTTGACCTTTGTGCATCTCTCGCTTGATTAGCATAATGGCATAGGCGTTTGTGATACTCTGCAAATATTTTTGCTGCTTCATCGCACTGTTGATCATAAGCCTCCAATATTACCTGCTTATGCCTGCAACAAGTGAGTATACGTAAGTGCATTGCAAATCTCAAGAGTTGAGATAATTTAAACCTAGTCAAATATTGTCACAAAATCCAAAAAAGAAACGATCGAAATCATTCTTAATTGTCAATTCCACTATACCAATGTTTTATAATGACATTTTAGGACTAAGTTCTCATGCATTGATTTTTCGTATATATTTCACAATAATTTGCAACATCAAAACTTAAGAGCATAAAATAATCTTTTTCCAGCATTGCAAAACGATAAGGAAATTTAAATTTTCTAATAAAACTAGACAACAATAGACAATTCATCCTTGACTTCCATTCTACTAGACTTGAAATCAAGCATTAGTGTTCCTAGGGAAGTGATTTTAATATATTCTTCCAGGGGAGCCTTGGGAACACAGACTTTACTTCTCTCTTTTCCTCTCTTTTTATGCACATAAACAAAAGCAATTGTTATCAATGGAAATGATATTAATCTACGATATGTTATCTCTCTATTATCTACCAATAAATTTTCCCATAAAGTCATCGCACTCAAATTCCACACCCCTTTATCAGAAAATGAATTATTGTGTTCTCCAGGAAGGTAGTAACACAAAGAATCACAGTTCTTCAAATCAACTGTACCAAGAAATCAACTTTCTCTATAAAAAAAACCTGTTCTTTGAACGCTCATCAAGCATTCTCTTCCTCTCAGCCTCCTCCCTCGAAACCTCCATCATTCTAGCCCTCAAATCCTTCCTCTGCCTTCTCACCATATTCCTCAACCTCTCCACCTCTTTTGCCGCCAAATCCCTCTCCTGCAACGCCACCTCCCTACTCTCCGCCGCAGCCGCTGCACTCGAACTCTCCCCCACCACTGTCTTCTCCTTCCTTCGACCACTTCTGCTGCTACTGCTCCTACCCTCCACTTTCCCCAAATTAACCGAATTGCCGCTCTCACCACCACCACCATGCACCAGAATGTTCTTCCTTATATTCTCAACCGTCTTCTCCGATTTGACTCTGTTAATCAAGAAGCTCCAAACGGGTATCATGTTCCCACGGCAAACCTTCCTAATGGAATCAATTGAAGGCAATTGGGACTTAGTGGTATAAGGACCCAACGGCCTATACCCCATTTCCTTGTGCAGCCATTCCAATATGGCCTCAGGTTGCGCCACCGAACTCGACGAGCTCTGCATCTTGTACTCGAATCTTATGGATTCCAAGCCCTCCACGTGGATTCCGAGCTTCCTAAAACCACTACATAGCCATATTTTTTTCCGCCAAGCTCTGATCAAATCAAACTAATAAACTCCAAATCTCAAGCCCCAACACATAAAAATAATTTTTTTTAAAAACCCAGATATAAAATCAACAGATTGAGCTAGACAGCTCGCGAATTGGGGAGATAAAGCAAACAATGACGAAGAGAACGAAAGCCCTAGAGAAGGAGAGGTGGAGTAAAAAGAAGGGAAAAGAAAAGCAGATCTGACAAATGCAGTGGCCGGCAAGAGAGATGAAGGGTTGTGAGACGACGACGTATTCGTATAACGAGAGAGAGAAAGAGACAGATTCAAAAATGGAGGAGGTCCCTCTCTCCCGCTTTCTGGTTTTCGTACGTTCAGCTTTTGATCAAAATACCAAAATAGTGTAATAATATCGCCATCATTATTTATTATGATTGTTAAGATATATAGTTTTTTTATTTAATTTTAATATTGTATTTATTAATTGAATATATAAGATATTATTCTTATTTAAAGATTTAAAAAGTCACAATGGATAATCTTATAGCTGTGAAAGAATTATATACTGATTTGGAGTCTATCTTCAGATGTATTGTGGTGATCACGTGTGTGAGTGTTGAGGGGTACCGTTGGAATTTCTGAAGTGTGGCTAAGGGTTTCCGGATGAACATTGGTCTTGGTGGTCTGGCATTTTGGTGTGTTAATTTGAGTATACAGCCAAGTTTGGAGCATCGAATTCTCTCATGAAGCTATATGTTGATTGGTTGTTCTATAGATTGGTACACATTGAAAAATTTGGCTGATTGGTTGCTATAAGTGTTGATCGATTTTTATTTTTTTTTTGATAAGCAAAATTTATTTATCAAAGAAGCAGAAAAACTGCAACACATACAAACCCCAACTACAATGTCAACAGTAAAACAAGACCACCTAACTTAAACACCAACGACTACATAGAGAAGCATTTCGCAAATTAACAGCAGCAAAGCTAGTACCTAAGACCTTAAGCCTAACAGACTCCTTTATGATAGCAAGAAGATCTAACTCAGACTTAAAAGTAGAACAAATTAATCGAGAGTTGCGCTCCCTCCAGACCCAATAAGCCAAGGCATTCCAGGCTAATCGAAGCAAAATAGTGCGCAGCGATTTACCCTTACCAACACCAATCAACCAATGAAACTCAAACGTCCAATCACCAGGATCTCGACAAAATCCACAAGCCAACAACAGCTCCTTCCAAATGAATTTCACATAAGAACAGCTCATAAACAAGTGATCCCGAGACTCAGAACCATCAGAACAGTGCAAGCAAGCGCCATCAGTAACCAAGCCCCAACTGCTTAACCTGTCCTTAGTAGGCAATCTATCCAACAAGACAAGCCAAGAGAAGAAAGAGTGCCTTGGGATGTGTAAAGGGCACCATACAACTCTACTCCAACCAACTTTATCCTCATGAGGCCTGATTTCATTCCAAATAACAGAAAGAGAGAGTTTCTGGGAAAGAAGAGCACTACTTACAGATTGAAATACACCTGCAGCTTCATTTCTCAAACTCAAAAGTTTCTTCCAGTGCCAGCTACTAGAACGTGGAACAGGTAGAGACATTAAATCCCTATCCTTAATGAGATAAGCTTTGATCCAGGCAATCCAAAGAGAGCCATCTTTATAGATGATATACCACAGCTGCTGAATGAGACAAGCTTTGTTCCAAGAAATTAGATCTTTAATACCTAAGCCACCCTCACACTTAGGCAAACAAACTCGCTTCCAACTGACTCGAGCTAAGGAAGTTTTCTCATCAGATCCAGACCAAAGAAACCGCATACAAATCTGCTCAATCTTCTTCAAAACAGACTTAGGTAGCATAAAATGTCTAACCCAATAACTTTGAACATGAAACAAAACAGACTTAATAAGCTGAGCCCTTCCTGCAAAAGATAAAGTCTTGGCAGCCCAACCTGAAACACGTTTTCTGACTTTATCAATAAGAGAAACACAATCACGCTCAGTTAATCGCTTAGCCACAAGAGGGACCCCTAAGTATCTAACTGGTAACTGTCCCATAGTAAAACCAGTTGAAACATGGATATCATCAAGCACTTCATGAGAAATACCAGCAGAGAAAACCTCACTTTTAGCAGGGTTCAACCTCAAACCAGAAAAAGTATAAAATTGCTCAAGAACACAGTTAATCCCAATAACCGAATCAACATCACCCTTTGAAAAGATCAGTAGATCATCAGCAAAACACAAATGGGTTAACTGAATCTTATGAGTACGAGGATGGTATTGAAATAGGCGCTGAGCAGCAGCATAATTCAACAATCTAGATAAAACTTCCATGGCCATGACAAAGATATAAGGTGAAAGAGGGTCCCCTTGACGAAGGCCCCGTTTACTCCTGAAATACCCCTCCAAACAGCCATTAACAGAAATGGAGAGCCTAGCACCAGTCACACACCCCATCATCCAAGAAATAAATGTATCAGGGATGCCTAAAGCCTTAAAAACCACCTCTAGAAACTCCCAACTCACAGAATCAAAGGCCTTCTGCAGATCAATTTTTAAAGCGCACCTAGGAGAGAGAGTACTTCTACCATAGCCTTTAACAAGTTCTTGAGCAAGTAAAATATTCTCTGAAATACTTCTACCAGGAAGAAAAGCAGACTGATTATGAGCAATGCAATCAGGCAGAACAGTAACCAAACGGGCAACCATAATTTTTGTTAAGCACTTATAAAAAGTAGAGCAACAAGAAATTGGCCTGTAATCTTTAATACTCATAGAATTAGGCTTTTTGGGAACAAGAGCAACTATAGTAGAATTAAAAGCAGGAAGTACCGAACCAGATTGGAAAAATTCAAACACAGCATCACAGACATCATCTCCAACAACAGACCAAGCTACCTGGAAAAAGTAAGCAGAATACCCATCAGGTCCAGGAGCCTTTTCTCCCCCCAAAGCAAACATAGCCTTCCTAACTTCATCCCTGGTAATATCCTGAACAAGCATCAGCTTCTCGGCTTCACCAATAGAACCAGGAAGCAAATCCCTTAACAGAGACAGATCAGGAACAATAACATGAGGATCCTTTGCACCCAACAACTTAGAAAAGTAACTAACCACAACTTCAGCCAGGCCGGCTTTAGTATCAACATAATCACCCTGCTCATTAAGCAACAATCTGATTTGACTCTTGCACAGCTGACTCTTCACAGAACAATGGTAAAACTTGGTATTTGCATCGCCCTCCTTAATACACTGAACTCCAGATTTCTGCTTGTAAAAAGATTCCTCAGCCAAAAGGAGCGCCCTATATTCCTTGTACACCTTCACAGTTTGTGCCACAATAGGAATATCAACATTAGGCATCAAAACTTTAAGTTGCAACTCATCCAACTCCTTTCTCTTGTCAAGTACTTTTTGAGAAATATCGGCATAGCACTCCTTATTCAATCGTCTAAGCACCACCTTGAGTCTTTTCAATTTCAGAAATAGCCTCAACATAGGAGGACCAGCAATTGGTACTTTCCAAGAATCTTCCACAATAGCAAGGAAATCAGGATGCCTAGTCCAAAAGTTAAAAAACTTGAAAGGCTTGGGACCAGAGGCTCTCTCAACTCGTAATTCCAAAACAGCAGGGCAATGATCAGAAACATGAGGAGCCAAAAATTCAACCCCAGAACGATCAAAAACACTAAACCAATCCCCAGAAACCAAAACTCTATCCAACTTCCTAGCCAAAAAACCATCACATTGATTATTAGTCCAGGTAAAAGTGGAACCAAGAAAAGGGTGATCCTGCACACCAGCAGCACACATCCACTCTTTAAAATTATCCATATCATGCAACAATTGACTACTCAACTGACTACTAGAACTCTCAGAAGGATCAGCAATGATGTTAAAGTCACCAGCAATAAACCAAGGACTAGTTCCAAGTAAAACCTGAACATCCAGTAAATGAAGCCAAAGGGTACTTCTCTCTCTACCATCATTACTCCCATAAACAGCAGTAAAATGGCCAGACTGAAGACCAGAACTAAAAGAACATGTAATACTCTGAGCAGAAGCAGCAATAGACTGAATAAGAATACCAGGCTTCCACAAAATCCAAATCCTGCCATTAACAGCATATTCATAATTGCAGAGAAAACTCCAGCCAGGAAACCACTTAGCAACAATACTATTTGCATTAGAACTTTTAACCCTAGTTTCCAACAAACAGACAACATCAACCCTTAAGAAAGAAACTCTGTCAGCAATACTTTTCTGCTTAGAGGAAAGATTCATTCCTCTCACATTCCAGATTAACCATTTCATTAAGATGGAGTTGAAGAGCCCTTACCCCCCCTTTTACCTCTATCAACCTGGCCTTTCTTTTTCTTATGCAAATCCTTGAGCAACTCAGCTGCACCCACAGCTGCAGCTCTAACCTTCTTAGGAGATTTAGCAGCAGCCTCAACTACTCGGAAATCCATGTCTGATCCAGCGATGGCATCAAACCTATTTATATTAGTGACAGCCCTGCCTGTTTCCAAAACCGTACCCCCACCAACTTTGGCGTCCATGATCTTGATAGCACTTACAACAGAATCCACCAAAGCATCCTCAAGCTGTTCAACAGATGAAGCTGTAACTGGAGTAGAGGGCAAACCTTGAGGAGAAACAGGAACATCAGAGACCTGCACAAATGGCTTCTCAATTTGAAGCACATCAGAAAGAACATCAGACACCACAGGCTCAGCAAGAACAACTGGTAGGAAACTAGAAGATCCATACTCAGCCGTGACCGTCTCAGCAACCTTAGGCACCCAAACCTGAGCGTCGGCCTTCTTTTTCAAGCAGCCCTTCTCATCATGACCAAATGTTTTACACTGAGCACACTTCAAAGGCATCCAGGGTATCTCAACCCAAATCGAACACATCGAACCATTCCTCAAACTAACATCAATAGTTTTTGGAACTGCGGTAGAAGCATCGATCTCCACACAAACTTTAGCATAAGCCAACCGGGATTGACTCGCAGTAATGGAATCCATATACAATGGAACCCCAATCGCACTGGCAATATAACTCAATCCAGTACTCGAATATAATTCCAAAGGTACGTTGCGCAAATGAAACCAGACAGGGATCTTATGCAAATCAAACATCAAACGCGACATACCTGGCTCCCATTTGCGCAGAATCAAAGGCTTATTCTGCACGTGCCATGGACCATTTTCAAAAACCCAATCCCGAGCCTCAGCAGACGACAATCGAACACCATACAAATTTGTTGCAATAGTTTTGATGTCAACACTGCCAGCCGTACCCCAAAGATGTTGTAGCGTGCGCTGCAACGCTACAAAATTAGGAGACCTATCAATGAATTGAAGAACCAAAGAATTTTGCCAAACCTGTACACCTTGATCAAAAACTTCCGGCGGTGGCGCCATCGTAACAGAACCATCAGCAACCTTCAGAAGAAAAAATTGTAAAGATTGCGCAGCCGAAGGAACAAATAACTTCCTCCGGTCCATAGAGCCCATCAACAAATGGAAAATCAAAAATAGAGACGGCACATCTTGCAGCACGCTCTCAATCAAAGGAACCAGTGAAGAAAAAACAAACAATTCACGAACAAAACCAAGGAAATCGAAGAGGAAAAGTGAAATCGCAGAAATTTTCAATTGACTAGCAAAAGAAAAAATGAGAGAAATTCAAGCGCGACACGCGCCCCCAATCCGATTTTCTGTGTTGTCATTGAATGAAAGTGTTAGCCGAGCATTGTTTAATTGTGTTGTTATTAAATGAAAGTTACAGCAGTTAGGCGATCGACTTATGAGCAGCCAAGCGCTCGGCGTTCGATCAGCCAAGCGCCCAGCCTTCGAGCAGCCCAGCGCTCAGCCTACGAGCAGCCAGGCGCTCGGCCTTCGAGCGCCAGGTGATTGGCCAGCGAGCGCTAGGCGCTCGGTCTGCGCGCGCCCAAGGGGCTCGACATGCGAGCTCCCTTGTTTCTGATTCTAGGTGTTGCATGAATTTTGCCATGAATTGACCGAGCATGATTTTAGCCATGAAATGTTATGTTTAGAACAGCTAATTGGATTGCATGAAAATCCTTTTTCAAGAATCAGCCAGTGGACAAGACAGGTCCAGTTTTATGCATGATTACATGTTATGTGGGTTAGCTAAGTCCACCCAGCAGAGTCTCGT
>JAOTAZ010000001.1:27027825-27040456 GCA_025629785.1 Erythroxylum oxycarpum | reverse complement strand
GCAAGTTCAATAACGAAGGAGACCGGAAACCAAGATTTATTTCTATTGATTGTTAAATTCTCATTATTTTGTTTTTAATTATTTTTCAATTTCAATTTCTAATTAAATTATGTTTAATTCACAATCACAAAACCTCCCTTTTTATTGCGTACTTACTAACATCTGAATTCTTCGTGGGAACGATTCCTATTTTTCACTACTACATTAATTTATGTTACAGAATGTTGTTTTTTTTTAATATTTCTTTGTAGGTGACAACATTCACCATTGATCATCAAGAAATTGTGGGATATTTATGCTACACCTTTTCTTTCGAGCCAAAGAACATTAAAGAAGCACTGCAAGATGAGCTTTGGACAACAGCTATGCAAGATAAATTGATTCAATTTGCACAGAATGATGTATGGGAATTGTTGTCAATACCATCGGATGCTAATTGATTGGAACAAAATGGGTGTTTCAAAATAAAGCAGATGAAAAGGGTAATGTAACTAGAAATATAATAAGGTTAGTAGCTCAGGGATATTCTCAGGTTGAAAGAATAGACTTTGACGAAACCTTTGTACCGGTGACACAATTTGAGTTTATTAGACTATTATTGGGTATAGCATGCGTAAAGGGGTTTAAGCTTTAACAGATGGATGTAAAGATTGCTTTTCTGAATGGGTTAATATATGAAGAAGTGTATGTCGAGCAGTCAAAAGGGTTTATCGATTCAGCCCATACAAGACCACGTTTTTAAGCTAAAGAAAGCTCTTTACGATCTCAAACAAGCACCGAGGGCTTGGTACGAAAGACTCACACAATATCTTATCAAGCAAGGATATGAACGAGGTAGTGTTGTCAAAATTTTGTTTATTAAAAAGATTAGATCTAACTTGGTAATTGCTCAAATCTACATCGATGACATTATGTTTGGCTCTGACATTATGTTTGGTCCTACTCATCCGAAGATGGTAGATAAATTTGTTGTATTAATAACATCTGAATAGGTGAACTGAATTTCCTTTTGGGTTTGCAAATTAAACAAGTGAAATATGGAACTTTTGTTTCACAAACCAAATATGCCAAGAGTTAATAAAGAAGTCTGGTTTTGAGAATACCAAACATGCGAGAACACCTATGAGTCTCTTAACGAAGCTAAATAGAAATAAGAATGGTAAAAGTGTTAATCTCAGTTTATATCGGAACATGATAGGAAGTCTATTGTATTTGATTACAAGTAGGCCAGATATTTGTTACAGTGTCGGTATATGTGCTCGCTATCAAGCTATCCGAAAGAAACACATTTGACAATTGTCAAGAGGATTATCAGGTATGTAAGCGAAACATATGATTTTGGAATATGATATACATCTGAGTCGATGTCTTATCTAGCTGGATATAGTGATTCGGATTAGGCTAGAAACTTAGACAATCGGAAAAGCACTTGAAGAGGCTGTTTCTTTTTAGGAAACAATTTGATCTCTTGGTATAGCAAGAAGCAGAATTCAATTTCGCAATCCACCGCAGAGGCTAAATATATCATTGCAGGTAGTTATTATTCACAACTTTTTTTGATTAAACAGATGTTAAAAGGTTACGAGATTGATCAGAATGTGTTGACAATCTTATACGATAACAAGAGTGTCATAGACATCTCCAAGAATCCGATTCAACATTCAAGGGCGAAACACATCGATCGGAGGCACCACTTTATTCAAGAGCTTGTGGAAAGTAAAATAGTCACTTTGTCACATGTATCTACGGAAAAGCAATTGGCAAATATCTTTACGAAACCTCTTGATGTAGTAAGGTTTGAACTTCTTCGAGGGATTTGGACTTTATGTTTTACATTATTGATCTGTTATTTCCTATAAAAAAATGAAATGTTGCGTTTTTATCCGAGGGATTCAAAATCCCTATTATCACCTGCGCCCCTCATCCCCTTCTCATATCTGTCAACTCTCAAGCTACCAAGCACTCACGTGATTACATTGAAGGTTTCTTCACCGTGGGAATAACATTTGCGTCGGATTTAAGGAACACCACCATTGAAGCCTCATCCCCTTCTCATCTCTGTCGGGTCTCACGCTCCCAAACACCCACGTAATTATATGGAAGACTTCTCTACCGTGAACTTAGCATCTGCGTGGGATCTATGGAACTTCATTGAAGACTCATTTTTCTATCAACGGTGCTGCTCCTTTTCACTTCATGGTAGCTCCATTTTTTGATCTTATTTGGGTCTCTGTTGTTTTTCTTATAATATGAGCAAGAACAAAGAGAAAACATCATCTTCAGTGTTGGAAAAGAAAACAGTAGCTCCATCACGTCGTTCAAGTCGATTAATGCTCAACTCATCACACGGAAGGAGACTCACCGGGGCTGGGTCGTCTTCGGCTACTCCCATTGATATTCCCAACACTACTTTTTTTCGAGAAAGAGTACTAGATCTAGATGATGATGTTGCTTGGGTCATATTAACCATGGTTGAAGACTCTACTTCAGATTCCGATGAGACTCCCACAGCAGTTGTTCCACCAACTGCACCTCCATTGACTCTTTAGAAACGTACAAAGGAACGAGCTCAGAAAACAATTCGACCACCTTGACGCATATTTTCTATCCACCTGATAGTGAACGATGCGATTTCTTTCAAGTTCTACTCCTCAGCGGCTGAACAGAAATTGGCGACTCTCAACACTGTTGGGTTCGTTCTCGACCGTCTAATCAATTTTGAGGATTTACAAAAACATGGATTGGACACTTTATTATCGAAGAGACATTTACTGCAAGCCTCACTGCTTACAAAACACTACGACTCAATCTGGTAAAAGAATTTCACTGCAATTTAACTAGAGAAATTCTAAATGAGACTGCTTTGAATTATAGATTAATGTATGTGCAGGGTCGGGTAGTCCGTTTTGATGTTGATCATTTGAATTTGTTTATGGGATTTAATAATTTGATTGGTGATCAACTTTATGATGATGATTAGAATGTGTCAAATGATTTAATTGCTATGATATTGATTGGTAGAAATTTGATTGAATAGTCGTCTAGCTTTGTACTTCGTTCTTTAATGCTTACCTAAAAGTATTTCGTGCTCTTTAAGTTAGTAGGGATCAACTGGATGTCAAGCACACATGTTGTCTCTATCTACTTAGCGTAGGTCGAATTTATTTATGTGATCGGTATTGGGGTGCGATTGAATCTTGGACGTCTCATTATTGAAGCTATGTTGGCTATTAAGAGTAAGTCACATTTTTTACTATAATTTCCATGCCTAATCTCTCAATTTTTATATGCAAATGGCGTTCCACATATGGAGTCGAGTATACTTGAATTAGTGTCCTTGATAAACATCTCTCCAGGGATTTTCAGGCAACCACGGGTAGTGGATTTGCCGTGCACCACATTTGGCCCCTCGGATGACTCCAGGACAACTTCTGTCAATCCTCATGTAGCTCTCTTTACTGAAATTGAGAGGATTGAAGGCATCATTCAATTGACAAGTGACGCTATTCGTCACTTAAAGCAACTAGTTCTACGATTGCCTAGAGCTCCTTGAGTTCGTCTTTTTAGCATATGTTGTCCCAAAAAGGGAGAAGATAAGGCTTGAACTAAAGTTGTGTTTGATTTATTCGTGTTTTATTGGATCTTGGATTGGGGGGAAGCATTGTGAACTCAATATTCATATGTCCAATTATGTTATTTAAGGGAAGCTTAACAATTTTGACAAAAATGTAAAAAAGAGGAAGATTGTTAAAATATATAGTATATATCTTTTTATTTAGTTTTGACATTTTATTTATTGATTAGACATATAAGATATTATTGTTACTTGACTTGGATTCAAAAAGGCACGATGGATAATCTTATAGTTGTAAAAGAATTATACACTGAATTGGAGTCTATCTTCATATGTATTATGGTGATCATGCATGTGAGAGTTGAGGGGTATCGCTGGAATTTCTGAAATGTGGCTAAAGGTTTTCAGAAGAACATTAGTCTTGGTGGTGTGGCATTTTTGTGTGTTAATTGACAGATATCTTTAGTGCTCTTTGAGCATACAGCTGGGTTTGAAGTATCAAATTTCT
The DNA here is from genome assembly GCA_025629785.1 of Erythroxylum oxycarpum. Taxonomy (NCBI): domain Eukaryota; kingdom Viridiplantae; phylum Streptophyta; class Magnoliopsida; order Malpighiales; family Erythroxylaceae; genus Erythroxylum; species Erythroxylum oxycarpum. Next base: position 27,036,374 of record JAOTAZ010000001.1, on the reverse strand, counting down.
CGTGAAGTTGTATGTTGATTGGTTGTTCTATGGATTGAAACACATTGAAAAACTTGGCTGATTGATTGTTATAAGTGTTAATTGACTATTTGTCTTAGCTGCGTGTTGATTTTTCATTACGGCTCACTGTTAGGACATTGAATGTGGCATGTGCGTGTTCTGCTAAGGATTAATAGTTGGGTGTGCTACTACCGTGAATCAGTTTAGTGTGTAGACGACTTTCAAATCTATTTCGAGAAGTTGTTTTTCTTTTTTATCATAAAATGTATTGTTGTTATGTTCTTAGTTGATTGATCATTTGAGTTGGTTGTTTAATTGTTTTCAATTAAAAGTTATTTAGAAAAATCATCTGTCGAGGTTAACACGAGTCGGTCATATTATTGGGTGTGAAAAATCTTTTACGAGAAGTGAGGTTGAGAGATACTTACAAGGATTAAGGGGTGTTTGCTCAGCGAGGACTTATATAAATTTATGCACTTTCATGAAATTAATTAAACTGAGTGAGAACCCCGTAAACATAGACAAGATGTGCCGAACTACGTTAACAAATTACGGTATCACTTAATTTAGTGCTTTTAATTTTTCTGTTATTTGTGCCATAAATAGATAAGAAAGTTTGCGAAACAACTACTTATACAGTTTTTCAATTATTATTTTCAGTACTTAAGTAAGAAATATAATGTTTAAAAATTTATATTTCTTAAGTTAACATGTCAAGTCCAAGACTCAATAATTATTAAAAAACAACAACATTAAAAAAAAATGATGCAAAATTTTATTTTTAATTTAAAAATTAAAAAAGTGAAGCTCACTCGATGAAACATAGTTAACGTGTTGACTTTAGTTTGAATAAGGCTGGACCCAAACCCTCTTACCATGTGTATAAATTGTATTGATTTTAGTGGTACTTACATTAAAAATGTCTTTTTAACATTTTATATATTGCATTAAATATACAATTGGTCAACTAATAAATTATTTCAAAGTATAACTATATTTACTTTATAAATATATTAATTTTGTGATCAATAAAAAAAATTTCATGCTACAAACTAATCCATCTAATATAGAGCAGCCTTAAATTCTTGAATCACCTGTCCCACTATGTGAAGCGCCTACAACCCAACAAAGAGATTAATCATTAGGTTTGTTGGTGAATATCTTAGTCTAGATAAAAAAAAAAGTTTAAATGAATTAGTAATATATGATTTAATATTGAGCTCAAATTCGTTTTTCTAAATATTTATCAGTTTAAATTTAAAAAAAGAGAAAATATTAGCATATTAAAAACACTATTCTTTAACCCATGAGGGGTGTGGTGGAATGGCACGAGCTCTTCCACCCTTAACTAAGGTTTCGAGTTCGAGTCTTGAAAATGGAGTCGCTTTAAAACTCGTGAGAGAGAGCTTCGCTGTCCTACAAGGGTCCTACCCGGCTTGAATCCGAGCTAGTCGGTTGTCTACGTGGCACCGGATACCGGGTGGCTTGACCAAACAAAAAAACACTATTCTTTAAATGTGTACATAAGTATTAATTTTATTATTAAATGTTCTTATCTTATCGTACATTATCATCCTTATCTTACAGATAAAATTATGATAAACTCTCTGTTAGTATGTAATAATTAATAAGGTTACGTCCTAACTCTGCATTCGATAAGTCAGTCTTAGCGACTATCTTCTAGTTATATCTAATCAGTAAATAGGCAGATGAAAAGGCCAACGAAAAGGTCAACAAGTGATTCATTTACTCTCTTTTTTTCCTCTTTAAAATGTCATCATCAATAAAATTAAATTACAGAATTGGTCATGTGATAAAACAATAATTAACATTTTAATATTTTTTAATAAAGAGCTATTTTTTAAAATTTTTGTGAATTCAATTCAAAATATAACATTTTATTGATATAACTAGCAGAATCATCGAAGATGATTTTGTTAATTACATCGGTAAAATAAAAACTTAATTAACGTTTTAAAGTGAGTTATTAAGATTTTAAGATATTATTCACTTAATTGAAATTAAAAAAAAATCATCGAAAACTCAACTAGTTCTTCACCTACAGGTAAAACCTCGGCTATCCCAGACTTTTACAAAAAAAGCTAGCATGAAATTAAACCTGGAACTTAATCGAAGTCAAGCCCCATTTTCAACCATCGAGCCACACTTCTTGATTGAACTTTAAATCGAATTCAATATTGTTTACTGTAATCCCAAATAAGAATTATTAACGTGATAATTTGGTGCACTAAGTAACTAAATGGATTTGGTGTGGTTGTGACATAATATGAGAATTTAATTATTGACCTAAGTTGACCTTTGTTGCTCTTCACTTTATCACATCATCTTCATAAGCATCTTTGAATGGACCACTCAACTAATCCCAAACTTGTGTTCAACTAATTGGATACAGCTATCAAACATTCCTATTCCCAATGACAAATCTCATTTTGGGATCCTTTAGTCTATTTGATATTGCTTCTTAATTTCCTTATAATTACCATTATAAATAATGTACTGTAATTTATACTAAAGTTATACAGATACAAATAAAACATTTATACTTGTTAATATTTAATATTATTTAAAATCTATTTTAAGCCTAAAAATAAATGTTGTTAACAACAATATCATTGTAAAGATTAAAATGTTTATTAATGACAATGTATAAGTGTCAAAATAAATTTAGTTGACAAAAATGTCAATTATACTTTTTATTAATCTTTTTAAATATGATTTCATAATTTTATGTGGTCTCACAAAATTGTATTTATTATATATAATTTGTATAGTAATTTATGTTTATGATATAATAAAAAATTTAGCAAAATTTAAAAATCTATAAAAAAAAGTATAGTATTGGCAACGATTTCGTAAATTAGTAGCCACATATTCAGATATTGCTTAACATTTGGTGATGATCAAAGCCAAATATTTAGATATTTTTTAACATTTGGTGACGAATTGAGGCATGTAAACAAAACGACATCGTATTCATTTCTGTTTAATACAAAGGGCGACAGTTTTGTAATTTGGTAGCAAAATCTTCAACTATGTATGAAAAAAAACTAAGCGAAGATGACGTCGTTTGTTCAAGGACAAATAACATCGTTTTGGCCTCTATTTAATGCAACCAACCCGGTACCCCCAATTTTCTTTTGACCTCTCCTTCTCTCGTGCAATTGTTCTTCATTTTCTTTTCTCTCTGTCCATTCATTTTGTAACACCCCAATATATATCCTGGAAGTATTATAACATGTCTAGGGTGTATTAAGAAGTGAATGAATTGAGTGCATCTAAGTATAGTAAGCGACATAATGATACTTAACGTAAAGCACAAGGGTAAATGGATAATTTGTTCGCTTTGGCATGGACATACATACATAGACGTGAAATATGTATGGAAATTTTTGATATGTTTGAGGGGAATTAATAAAAGAAGCATTCCATAAGTAAATGAGATGTTTTTGGTTAAAGTGGATGTAATTTTATGTTGCTCTTGCATGATAAGACCAAAGTTAGTTGATTTGAGGTGTGTACGCCGTTGAATGGATAGGTTCCACCGAATAGACTTCTATAATTTGGCCATATCTTGGCCTGTAGACCTCCAAATTGTATACTTTTAATTGGATATTAAACTAGAGACATAGATCTAAAACTTTTATGAAGGAACCGAAATCTGATTCTGCCTCTAAGAGTGTTGAATTCTGTTTTGAAGTTGAGTTCTGACTACTGTCCTTGTTTTCAAACAACCTGTAATTTTTGGGGTATAACTCCCGATATATTAAACCAAATTACATGAAATTTATGCCATTAGAAACTTAAGACATAGGATAATGAAATAAATTGATAAGATTGTAGGTCAATATGGGAATTAAAGGAAGAAGAAGGACTAATATGCAATTTTCCTAAACTGAACTCATGGACTAATAAGATTAAAGCATGTGTATCCAATAGAATTGTAACACATGGTCCAATGGAATTGTAACACATGGTCCAATGTGATTATAATACATGGTCCAATAGGATTGTGACATATGGTCCTATGGGATTGAAGCATGTGTCTAATATTAGAAAATTCATGAAAAGGCCTATGGAGAGGGGAGATGGACGAAGCTTTGATAGCTTAACTTCAGATTTTTCTCCTCTCCATTTCACCTTCTTCATCCCATCATTTTTCATGTAAGAAATCAAGCTAATCTTAAGTGGAAATCAAGGTAAAAGTTAGAGATTTTCTCTTCACCTTTATCTCTTCTTACTTTGCTTATGAAGGAATGAAATTATAAGGTTGGAAGTGGGATTGAGAGGTGTATTTTTGGTGTTTCTAGTTGGTAAGTCAAGCAAAGCCAAAGAGGAAGGAAAGGAAAGGCAATAGAAAACCTACTTTCTCAATTTTGAGGTTTGGGACTTCACTTTGTTGATTTCTGTATTTGTGTATGATTGCATAGATATAAAGATTCATTTGGACGTGAAATTGTTTATGGGATGTTGCTTTGGTGTTACTTTGCATGAACTTGGTTGTATATGACCAGAGAGTATAATGTAGTGGAATTCTATCAAGGGTTTGCTTGAGTCAATAGTGGAATTCTATCAAGGGTTTGCTTGAGTCAATCACATTGTTTTGAGTCATAAATCAGCATAAAGACCTTTAAATTGTGTGATTTCAGTTTCATATAAAACCTAAGACAGAGCTAAATATCTTTAAAAAGGACTCTGACTTAATTCTAACTCTATGACCTTTGAAATTGAGATCAGAAAAGGTGACCTAATGTTGACCTTATTTAGCAGCTTGTGATATTTTGCCTATATCTCATGATTTAGAAGTCCAAATGGTCTGAATGTTAGTGCTATAAAAACTATAGACATAGAGGAAAAAATGTTGCGAATACCTCAAAACCCAGTTCTGACTTTTTCTATATGCATATTAAGGAACAAGTAGTGATATGAATCGAGAGAGTGTCTGTCACGACCATAACATTGTTTTTGTTTCCGATTTCTATCACATTTTATCCGAACCTTTATGAATGTGTATGAAAATTTTCAAACACCTAGAAATAAATGAAATAGGCCTTACCATATGTGAATTGGATGATTGAACATTGGAATTTAAGATTGGGCATAATGCATTCTAGAGAAAACTTACATGTACATAAATGATTTGTTTGCGTTGTATTGCTCGTATATGTATACTATGATTACAAAAGTGTGATTTTGACACCCTTTTAATGGTGATTAGTTATGACTTGCATATACGACCATATATATAGATTTCATGACTTGAAATGTATATAATATAACTTGTCAATATATGAAGTGTGAAATTGGCAAATGGTTAAAGGAAATGTTACAGTGCCTGCTCTATTGTTTTGGTGGTAGATAGATGGGTATGCCTATAGGGTTATAGTGCAGCTGCTATAGTTTGACACCACTGGTTCCACAATTCGATACCTTCGATTATCCACAGTTTGATACCTTCAGGTATCCACAGTTTGATATCTTTGGATATCCACAACACCAGTTATCCACACCCACAGAAAATGTGCAGGCTTAACACAGAAAGGAAACTTAATAGTTATAAATAAGAAATACAACATAACAACATAAATAATTGGAGTTGATGAGCATTTGTATTGGTTGTAATGATGTGTAATTATATTGATAATTTATATCATTGAGCATTGAATATCAATATTTGGCTTATAAATGTGCATTTTCGATATATGAATAACATATTGAAGCATGTTTACATTATGTACTTTGCTTAAGTATGCCATCATTGTTTACATAAGTGTTGAATATCAGTGATTGGTTCATGAAGATGAATTTATGGTATATGAGTTGTGATATTTCTAAATGTGTGTGCTTAGCGGATGACTGCTGTAAGTGGTCATCTAAACTAAGTGTTTTCTTCACTAATCTTTCAAGCTTAGCACGAGTGTTAATTCGGGTAGGTCCAAGTTATAAGAGTGAGGTATAGGGAACATCTGCAAGGACCAAGGCCATCAAATAGAAGGAAAAGGACTTTTGGAATGTGTTTGAGTTACAAATGATTGCACATGTAATGAAGAAATGAAATTATATGTTTTCTTTTGGATTACCATATAAATGTAAATATGCAATACTGCTATTAAATGATATTGTTAAGCATTGGGGAGTTTTGTAATAAGTATATGTACAGTATTGAATAGAATTTTATACCTTGAATACGTGTATAAGAATTTTGTTACTGTGTGTATGAATGGTTGTAGGTTCTATCTAGGGGGTGTTACACAGCTTGTTCTCTTCATTTTGTCTTCCATCGTCTCCCTGTAATTGTAGTCGAGGTAAGTAGTTGATGCTTTTGTTCTGGTTTTTAATCTTGTTTCATTGTTGTTGTCAAATGCTATGATAATGGTTGGTTTTGGGGTGAGTTGTTGAGTTGTTTGCGTTTATTTGGACTATTAATGGTTGAATGGTTGTTTGAATGTGTTAATTTTGGTGAAGAAAGGGAAAAGCTAGAATTTTTGTTATTAGTTTGGGTTGAATTTTTTAATCCTATAAACTGTTTGATGAAAGTTCTCATAGGTTTTTAGTGTTTTGTTTTGATAGGGAACAACGTTATTTGTTTATGTTTTGATAGTGTTCTAGTTCATGAGGATGGTAGTGCTAGAGAGAAGAGATTGTGATATATAAATAGTGTTAAAGGTTTTTTAATTCTCTACATCAAAAACATGAGTGATTTATATATAAGAATAATGATAGATTAGTATCTTTTTATCTTAATTTTTGTAGCATTGGAATCTATTAATCTAATTGAATCTTCTATTAATGAAATAGTTTGCATTAAGATTTAAGTTAACTTTGATATAACTTAAACCTTTTTTCTCCCTAAAGCATCAAATTCAATTTGATAAAATTCAAATTCATCTATTCAAATTTGAATAGATTTTGACCTTGTAAACAATTTTCAAAACCAATTAATTAACAAATTTTAATTAAATTTAATCCCAAATTAACTATCTCAATTAGATTTAGTCATCTTTTGTCTATTTTTATAGAATCAACAACATATACTTAAGCTTTTTAAACTTTGAGAATAGAGAGAACAAAGAGTCTTCACTTCAAATATTTGTAATGGCATTAGTCTTGTGTTGATCAACATGAAGGACTTGATGAATAATGAACCCTAAAAGCTTTCTAATTAATACTATGAAAGTAAACTTTATAAAATTCATCTTCAATTGAAAAAAATTATAGCCTTTTAAAACTTTATGCAAGTATTCAAGGTGATCCTCTTGAAATTTAAATCCACTAGCTATAGTCATCAACATAACATTAAACATTATTGTGAAGAATGTCATTAGAATTGTTTTGTATAGCCCATTGGTATTTGGCACAATGTAAGTTTAAAATAGTATGAAATTATAAATTGAATTCATAAATTGTATTAACAATTGTTAATTAGATTAAAGTGATTGAAGTTATAAACAATTTCTATTTAAAAATTAATCATCATTAATTTAATTTGTTCGATAAAAAAAGTTATTAAAAAAGTAAATGAATAGAATTGTATATGCTAATGTTTATGAACATGAGTTATTGTGCTTTCTAAGTATTATGAGTTATTATCAAAACTCTTATTTCTGCAAATTTGATTTTAAGAAAATACTCTTTATATTATTTAGGATAAGAACATAATTCAAGCACTATATTTTGAAGTTTGTTAGGCTTTTAAAATGTTAAACTAAAGTATATGACCTTACTCTCAACATTGCCACAACCTAAAGGTAAATTAAATTATTAAGCATGATCTGGAAATAGAAATCACTTAATTTTGCATCGTATAGATGATTTGTGATGTTATTGCAAGATGTTAGAGGATTATGAAAATTATATGGAGACTATGAATGAAACTGGTTTGCTTAACATAATTGTTAGTATTATAGAAGATAATTTTGGAAAGTTATTAAAATTTGCTTAAGAAGAATTGTCTAGGGTGCTCAAATTTCTCACAACTATCTTTTATTGTCAAGTTGTTGCATTTGAAGGTCCATAATAAATGGAGTAACAAGTCTTTTGATATGTTAATTGACTTGCTCAATGATGCATTACTTGTTGGACACAAATTACCCAAATCTTACTATGATGCAAAGAAATTGTTAAGGGATCTTAGATTAGGATATATATTAATATATACTTGAGAGTATGATTGTGTTATATTTTGTAAGGACAAAAAAGATCTTGAAGAGTTTACCATTTGTGGTACATCAAAGTGGCGTGTGGATGATGAGAAAGGGGAAAAGATACACTATAAGAATTAAGACATTTAGTGACAACTTTTTTGTGACCTTTAACGATTTTGTAAGTCAATTTTGTTTTCATTTTTTTGTGATAAATTATTACGTAGTCACTAATGGTATAGTAATTGTGACACTACCAAGTCTTTCACAATTGTGTTGTCACTAATAATATGTTATTAGTGTCAATAATAGCTTTGTCACTCTTAAGTTGCCACTAATAGTATTAAGGGGGCAGTTGGTTCACATAGGGGAATAGAAATGAGAATGAAT
>JAOTAZ010000001.1:27013088-27024547 GCA_025629785.1 Erythroxylum oxycarpum | reverse complement strand
GAATTATGAGCTTTACAATTGATGATGTTGTGTGGGATGTGTGAATATGATAGCTATGGTGCATGATGAGAGTCTATATGTTCTATGAGTTTTTGAGTTGTGATTTGGGTGTTTGATGCATTTAGATTGGTAATTGGATGTTTGAGGAGTGTTATTACACTTGAATGGTTGAATTTGGGGTTATTATGAGTGTATATGGTGTTAGGATGGAAGTTGGAAGCATTGGAGGGGCTTTAGAAGGAGTTTTGGGTCACCCATGTCCGTTTAACGAACATTAGGTCCATTTATCGGACCTTCTCGGGTGAATTTGGAACCCCTGCTTGGCCAATGTCCGTTAAACGGACCTTCTCGGATGAAAAAGGGTTGTTTAGCCAGTCTATGTTCGTTTAACGGACATCCTCGGGTCAGCTATAGTAAATCGTGATTTTGATCATTTTAGAAGCCGAATATCGCTTTGAGGTCTTCATAAGAGTTGTATATTTCGATGTCTTCTTTCCAATGGTCCAAACACTAAATCAATCCGACATTTGTAGAAAAATTTATGGCAATCGTGCCAAGACATGTTCAGTTGGAATAAGGACATAAACATATTGGATTCTCTTAACCATAACTCCTTCGTCCGACCTCCAAATTGAGTAATTCTTGAAGCATTGGATTTCTAACACATTTTGCTACCTCTCCACAAAAATTGGTAGCTTTTGGTTTTGAATTTAAAAGGATTGATTCAAAGCGAGGGTTTGTTGAAATAACCCTATAGGGAAACCCGCTTACGCTTTTCGGCTTCGAATAAGATAGTTAGGCTCGGGGAACGAGGTCCAATACCTTGGTTGGGCTTCGGGAACGGGACCCAACACACCACATGTAGAAGATTCTAGAATTTGACTCTTCTTTGACCAAACAAGATGAATTTACAAATTTGCCCTTAGTTATGTGAAATTACCATTATAACCTCCAAACTTTTCCTAAATTTGCAATTAAGTACAAAATTTGGGAATGACCAAAAACTTTATTTTCATTTTGGTCCTTGGAATTTTGAAAATTATAATTAGGCCCCTCAACTTTATAAAATTACAAATTGGTCCTCAAATAATTGAAAAATTACAATTAAGTCCTTAACTTTTACAAATTTTGCAATTACGTCCATATGTACACCAACTTCTCCAATTTAGCTTTCTAATTGTCTAATATGTCTATAAATCATGTCTAATCACCTCTAAGGCATTAGAATACATTTAATTTAACCATCACGGTCTTATCCATTCGATGGACTCAGTTTTTCACACTTAAAAGCTTATATGTTGGAAATTTTCAAGATTTTGCATACCGATGAACATAATGTTAGATATCACTAGCATATGTACCAAAAGGATTCAATTACATATGCAAACTCATATACAACCATGTATATATCAATATACAGTAGTATCTCCAATACAGAAAAACACAAACGGCTTAGAAAGTCCGGTGTTACATAAGTTCTTTTATATAATAACAATAACAAAGTATTGTCTTACTAACTACTTCAATTTGTCAATTAATTTAAGGATGTACAATAATACAAAATAAGAATTTAATTCTTAACTTATCCCAGTAAAGTATGCTAAAGTTAACTTAAGAATTTAACATTTTAATCACTCACTATAATTCTGGGTAATCTTTGTAAATATATTATTTCCTTAAAGAATAAATCGACAATATGTGTTACATCACTAATTTTAAAACATGCAATTATATACATTATCTTATTAAACCTATCAATAACAACAAATATGATTTCCTTACCATTGTCATAATAACCATTCTTTAAATTATTTTTAGAAAACATATATGAACCTTACAATTTATCAATCATATTATCTAACTTAGGGATATGATGTCTATAATTTATAGTAATGTTATTGTTAACTCAACAATCAACACATATATGCCATGTTTTTATCATTCTTTGACACCAAAATCAAGAGAACCAAACATAGACTCACCTTATTAATCCCTTTTGCACAAACTCATCACTTGCCTTGTCTCCTTTGTGTCCTCATGATTGGTTCTATAAGTTAGTCTAACAGGGATTGATGAATTGGAAATAAAGTTTATTTGGTGTTCTATACCTTAACAGAGGTAATCCATATAGTATTTGCTCGCAAAATAAATATGCAAATTCTTGCAACAAAGAAACAAACATACTAGGCAAACGAGTGTCAAGATTGTTAGTTGAAAAACAAACATTCTTATATAGAAAGTATAAGTAAATGATATTTTTCTAACATAGTACTTTTAATCTTACTACTTCTAACAAAACTTTCTCTTACTTTTCTCTTTATTTTATGCTCCATACTTTTGAATTTTTATTTTTATGACACTCTATCGTGTTTTTTTTACATTTTTTTGCACATACTCACTTCTTTTAATCCCTTTTTTCATTACTAGTCTTTTTCTCTCATCTTACACTCTTTAGCTATCCTAATATGATCCTCATATGCCTCTTATAGTTTAAGAGGTATTAATATAATATTTAATTTATTCATTATAAAAGAGTATTTAAACTTGTACCTATCATGTACCTATCATTAGTAACCTTTCTATCAAATTGCCACAGATGCCCTAAGAGTATATGACCATTATGCATTGATGCCACATCACAAAGAACCTCTTTTTCCTTGTAATTACCAATAGAAAATGCTTCTAACACTTACTTTATCACCTAAATTTCTCCATATTCTGTCATCAATTGCAACTTATATAGTTTATGATACTTTAACGTAACCAAATTTAACCTTTCAACTAGTAAAATACTAGCAACTTTAGCACAAATACCACTATTAATAATCATGTTGAATACCTTGTTATTTATATGACATCATCTAGTGTGAAAGATGTGCTCATGTTGGTCCCTGTTGCCATCTTTCTTAAGTTGTACACTAAAAGCATATCTAATAACTATCACATCACCAAATATGAGTCCCTCAATGTCAGCATTACTATAATACTCCACTGCTGACATCTTGTTATCAATTGAAATAAAACTCTATGTCACCATTATTTATAACAACTATAGTTCTTTTATCTGGGTATTAAGAAGTAATATGACCAAATCCTTGGCACTTAAAACACTTAGTATTACGTAAATTAAAAGATAAATTAGCTTCAATTTTACGTTTAAATATGTTAGCTAAATACTTTGCCTTTAAAACTTTAGGTTTTGAGGTATTTTTTTCCTTCCAATTTGAACTCCATAAAGAATTAGAAGTCGAACCATATTTGGAAGCACCGCTAAACTTTAATTGCCTTTTCGCATTAATAAATTTATACAAAAAATCCTCCATCTCTATATAATGTTGCAGTTCCACCTCGTTAACTATCTCATTATTCAAACCACTAATGAATCTAACTATAGTCACCTCATGGTCCTCCTCTATATTATCTCTAGTCATGGCTATCTCTATCTCTTTGTAATAATCTTCTATGCTCATAGAACCTTACATTAACCTTTGTAATTGTCTACATAAGTCCTCATAATAATAATAATGTTAGCTATGAACCTCTTACGCATACTGCCTTTAGCTCTTCCTATGTCAAATAGTTTTTTTTACCATTCTTACACCTATTAATCATAAACTAATTCCATCAAATACTAGCATAAAATATAAAGTCAAATTCTACTAATTTAACCTTCTTTTACTTATAGTGATTATGAAAATTAAACACATGTTACCTTTGTCTTGTACTTCAAGTACAGTTTAGGATCATTCTTCCCTTTAAAGGTTGGAATTTCATCTTAATACTGGCCATGTTTGGTGAAGAGCTGATAAGCTCTTTTTTAGCTAGTCAACCCACTTTAGCTTATTGACTTTAAGAAAAAGTTGATAAGTTTGTTTGGTAAAGAGCTGATTGGGTTGGTTGATTCAACCCAATCAACTCTTTTTCAACCAGCTACTCTAAGCAGCGTTTCACCCAATCAGCCGATATTTTTTCAGCCTTTTCTCCGTGTTACCCTCGCTACACTTGACTATCTCGCGTCTTATTTTCTTCAGACTTTTCCCCCTTCTCTTTCGTTACTTTTGTTTTCTCTCATTCTCTCTCTCTGTGTGTCTTAAACACCGAGGTTTTGGGTCGATGATTCTCTCAGTTACTCTTGTGTTTCTTCTTTATCTCTGTAATTCTCACCAGCCACTGTAATCACACCGACCGCTGTCCAGGTACTTACCTTGTTTCTCAGGGAGTTCTACTACTGATTTTTGTACTTAATTTCTCAAGGAGTTCTACTATTGCTACTGATTGCAGCCAAAAGTCAACTAAAACAGTTTGCTTTTCCCTTTCCTTGCCATCTCATAATTTCATATGAATCTTAGTAGATTTTGAGGCTTAACAATCCTTTTAACATCTGATTTAGCTACCCATTTGGGTTGTGTTTTCCTTTTGCAGCTTCTGTTAGATGAGATTAAGGAAATTAATGAGAGGTTAGTTCACGTTTTGGTCGAGTTGGATTCAGATGAAGATGCTGCTGGAGGTATAGAAGGAATTACTATCAAATGTTCCTTTATTCCTGTCGGTCTTAATGGACCTCTCAAGCTACTTGTTGATACAATGGTAAGACATAGAAGATGGCCATCTTGAAATTTGATTTGCAATGAATGCTGATATGCTTATCATTGTTTTGTTGTATGAAAACATTTTGATGCTTTTTACTTGGTGGAGTTAGCTTGTGGAGGAGAGTGGAGTTAGCTTGATGACATATGAACCTTAACAATTCCGTATATAGAAATTGCATGTCTCGGCTGTTTCATCCAATTCCGTATATAGAAATTCCGTAGCTTGATGACATATGAACCTTCCCATGACTGCACACTTTTTACTTTTTTTCCCCCTTTCCTTTGAAATTTTGTTTTCTTGATCGATAGAATAACAATTAGATTTTATGCAATGTCTTATAAATTACTAGCTTCCTATTGTATATGGAGAATATTGTCATTTACCAAGTTTCCTGTGTATGTTTCCATGCGTAACTAAGCATGTATGGAGATTCTTTAGGCTTTTTAGCCAACAATTAATAGCCAGTATATGGTGATAACATTGTGCAGAATAGCTTTAGGTAACACAAGTTTTGGTGCTTCTATTCTTGCTTTTAGGTCTAAAATGAAAATGCTGGAGAGACTATAGTATCAGTATGTTTTATAAATAAAGAAGGAAATACCTATTCTGGCATTTGGACTTGATCTTGCCTCTTCAGCTTCAGTACTAAACAAGTTTGATGCAGTAAAAAAGCAATGAGTTTGTCACTGGTTGGGAGGGTGTTTGCTACCAAGCTAATCCACCTGTGGAATTGGGACAGAATTATACAAAATCTAAAATTGTATGTTATAGCATCTGTCCTAGTTTAGAGCCCTGGGCATCTTTGTGCATGATTTTACATGTTCTGTAAATTTAGTGCAAAATTTTATGTTAGACTATATCTTATTGATTTTCAGGGGAGATATTATTGATCAAAATATTTGTGATGAATTCCAACTATGTCTACCTTGTCTTTGTTTTCTTCATTGCTTGCAGTATTCTTTGCTTTTTCGGAGAGGGGAAATGCATTCTGTCCCGTCGTCAATTCAGGGGGCGGCATCTATAAGTTCTGCATCTCTTGACAATTCTCTTTCTGACATGTATCGTTCACCTCCAAGACCCTTACCTTATGATGTCGACCCCAGATACTTCCGCTTACGTGATGGTCTGGTTTCCAGGCGTGAAAAGGGTTCAAGTCATTCACATGAAGAAACAGAACCATTAAGAAGCGAGAATGGTGCTGATTCAGAGTCCCTGAACACAGGAGACAAATGGAATGTATCTTGTGAAGAAGGGTCAAAAGAACAGCTCATTAAATGTTCATTGAAACTCTCTGCTAAATCAGCAGTTGGGATGGGGTATATATATTCATCATCGGAAGATGAGGATGTCTGTCCAACATGTCTTGAAGGTAATATTTTTATTGAAGCTTTAACTGATTTCCAGCCTTAGGTCTGTTTATGGTAACAACTTTTGTTGCTAAGGGTGCTTGATTACATGTTCTGGAGTCAAAAGTTTTACCTTTACTTGGTACTTGCTTATTAAAGTAACTTATAGCAACAACGACATTATTCATCATCAGTAGACATGTCTGTCCAACATGTCCTGAAACTAACATTTTTATTATCCCCATGTCCACTTCCCAAACATAAGAAATGAAAATGGAGATTGGTGTATTTTTTTTGCTATGAAAAGATTAAGTATCAATTGGCTCGTGAGTAACTAAGCTAGCTGTAGTAAGTGTCTGCTAATTTCACAAAAAAGGAGAGCATATTAAAATTATGGAATGTGGAATGAGCCAAAAAATGTCACTTAAATGTCTAAGCTCGATAAGTGTGGACCTAAATCCTGCAATAGTTCATTCTTTCCAAAAGATGAAATCTCGTGGAAATCTTCATTTGACAGCCATTTAAGCTAAATGAATGTAGAATTCTGTTGAATACAGGCTTCTCCACCAATCTGTTGTGGTCTTATATTGGCCAGTTGTCGGGACACTATAAGGCTTTTCTTGATATCTAAATGAATGTTCATCAATAAAGCAATATTGTTATTCCTTAGTTCTTGGAGTAAATTGCAAAATTTTCTCAGCTGAGTTTTAACTTGAATAACATTATCATTTCTACTTTAATGTGCAGAATATACCCCAGAGAACCCCAAGATAATGACAAAATGCTCTCATCATTTCCATCTTGGTTGCATTTACGAGTGGATGGAGAGAAGTGACAGCTGCCCACTCTGCGGCAAGGTATCCCCTTTTAGTTGGTTTTTTGAGAGCTCGTTTACTATTATTACTCTGCGGTGAGGTAAACTAGGTTTTATAGCTTTTTCTCTCTGGCTTTAAGACACAATCATTTTCTATGATCGGTTATGTTGAGTAACTGTTGGTATGGAAAATTATGTTAATTCTTCCCGCGCACGAGTATTGTCATATTTATTCAACCATTTGCGTAAGAGTTCCTTACTTCCGGAATTTTGTGTATATTGATATCCACATAGCATTCTATTACTCTTCGGAAAAAATCATGACTACTATCAACATAACGTTGTATTATTACTCTTGGAAAAAATGTTTACTACCACTGCAGAAAACTGTAGGATAGGAAACACTAGGCCTCCATATGTCTCTGTTACATTTCATATCAAAATCTTCTGATGTCTATCGTACTCATTCACAATTTGGTCAGCCAATCTAAGGCATACTGATGCAGATGCATGGACGTGACTCGGTAAAAGTTTCATGAGCTTTTTAGGTAATGAAACATTGGGCCAAATCTAGGACTAGATGAATTGGACTGATGCATTGCAGTTCGCATCTCAAGAGACTTGGCCAAAATTTTGCTGTGACTTGCTAACAGTCTCTCAAATATGTACTTTCTATGTCAAATCTTATGAACGTGAAATCTGTAAATCAAGAAGCCATTTCATTCTCAATCTTGGATCATCCCATTAACTCTTACACTGGTTAGCTGTTTACTGTAAAATCTGGTTACTCAATTTTGTATTTTTTATGCTCAAGTGAAATTTGTTGTCATTCTAATTTGAACCATGACACGAACATTTTCTTGGTTTACTGCTTCAGGAAATGGAATTCGATGAGCCAACTTGATTGTTTACTGGACGTAAACTATAGCCACACGAGGACAGGAGAAAGAAATCCCCAGGGAGATGGGCCGGAATACTTGTGAATATTGCAGGTTAAAAAGTGTTTTGGTATCTATAGTTAATATTGCAAATCTGTTCAGCATATGAATGGCTGTAAAGTACATTGCCATCTCAATGATCTTTGGTTGAAGTTTTTGATGCACAGGAATGAAAATCTTCTTATACTTTGGTTTAACATGTAAATAGAGCTTTGGCGTTTTGTGTTACTTCCTGAGCTTAAGTCTCCTGTTGACTATTATATGGCATTTTGGACTCTATAGCTTGGCCTAATAATGCCCTCCATAACATGTTTTCTTGACTGGAAATGCCTTCTTAGATATGAATATTGAGTAAATTATTAAGTTTGGTTAACTTAACCAATGATGTTTTGAAAAATTAAAACTTAATGCAATCATTCTGTACTTATTAACTAAAATTAGAACGTTTGCATACCAAAAAATGTACATTTATAATATAGGTCCTTTTTAATTTAAAGATAGAAATTACAGTAAAAACTGATATGCAGTTTTATAGATAGGTCAATATTACTAATTTATATCGGTGCAGTACACAAACACTAAGATAAAGTAATATCCAAAGTACAAGGGAAATATAAAGAGGAAAAATTGGCTTTCATGATGCTTATGTATGTCATAACATGAGGAATACATGTAAAAGCAAACTAGTAAAAATTAAGATCATTGATAGAGTGAGAATTAGCAAGTGAAACTATTTTGCTGCAACTTCGAATGCTCTCTCGAAAACTGCAGTAGGCTGGCCACCACTCAGCTTCTGTTTCCCATTTATCTGTTTGAATCACAGTTCCTGTTAGAATTCAACTGTAAGATCATAAAAGGCCAGATACTTTTGTCACATACCACATAGTATGGTACACCATTAATGCCCTCAGAGTACTTGTGTAGCTCCTCAGTAACCTTCAATGGATTCAGAAATAGAATATTCAGGCAGAAAACTTGACGTTTCATTGTTGAGAACGTAGAAAGAAAATTTCCAATTAATATCATGCAAAAGAATCATAATGCAGAAAAAAAGCAGTCAAAAGACAAATACTGAAAAATGGTTGCCTCCCGGGGGTGGATCAAATGGTGGTAGGAGGCTCCTAGGGGTCTCTGAAAACTAAAAGGTAGACGGTTTGAGTCATGGTTTTGCGACTCACTTAAAAGACCTTTATGTGTGGCCGACCAAGAGCAGAGACACACTGAACCTATGAATACCCGTTGTAAAAAAATGCTCGCCAACGTAAAGATGGAAACTTCATCAATTGCCCAAACAGATTAATGGGATAAACCTTCTCCAAGAACTCAAAGTTTGAATCTTGACACGTACTGGAGCATAACAAAAAAGGAGCAAGAGCAAAAGTTTAAAAAACTTGAGAAAAGAACAGACCTCCTTGACTCCATTATTTGGATCTTCAAGAAACTCAGCTGCCCCCTCTATCCCAACCTTCTTAGCACATTCCACAAGAAATTCCCTGCATTGATCAAATTGTGAAATATTAGAGTTTTCATAATGATGGAAACTTTGAGTCTGTGCTGAAAGATGCCAGGCCGACCAGGCCCAAACCTGAGTTTTTGTCTGGGCTCTAATCGGGCTTGAGCTTTATAGGTTGACTTGAAGTCCGATCAAACTCTTGCTCATGCTTGCTTTCTTGAGGTTTGATCGGACTTCAGGCCTATCATCCCTCATAAAAACCTTGGTAATTAGTTCTATTCAAACTTGCTTGTTCTGAACTACTGATTTCCAATTGATCAGATATTGCAAACAGATAATCTTGCTGGTTTCACAAAAGTCAATATTTATAGTACACTGGTTCCGAATAACTCTTCTATTGAGTTGAGATCTTCAAGGATCAAGCTTAACTTTTCCAGTAGGGAAAACAACCAGTTAGGCAGTGACAAGATCATGCAATTGACATGAAAAAGTGCCGTAAAAGAATCACAACACATATGGACACATACTTATCACCAATATATTTAGCCTGTGTGAAGTATCCAAAGAACAGCTCCTCTGCAAGTTTATGTTGCTTATCAAGATCCTGTTGGCCAGCAAAGTATAGAAGCCTGTGGCTGTCAAGAGTGTTTCCACTGTGCATAGCATAGATCACATTAGTGATTTTCCCTTGAAAGAACTTTGAACCGTTATTCCCTAACATAGTTTTCCGTAAATGAATTCAGAACATTACGTGAGTCCAGCCATGTTGTATTCCAAGTCAAGACCCTTAAAAATCTGTAATGTTCATGACGCCTAAGTTACATATCACTGAAACCCATAAGTTTCAAAGCATACAAGGGAAATAAAAGGGAACAGAAACGATTAATACCTCCCCCATTCGTGCCAGCATTCCATCGACTCGAGATCCAAACTTTCCCCTATAGAACTGTAGCTTATCAACACCTTCTTTTGGAGCAGAGGGGTCAAGAAAGAATGGGTGCCATATGATCTGCAAACACAAACTAACCAAACTTCAAACGAACCTCAAACATAGAATAAATGGTACGATCCTCTTTATTGTTCTTTCTCAAACCGAGAAAAAAGTAAGAGAGGAGAAGAGGAGGGGACCTCAAAATCATATTTATCCTTAGATGCATCTATAGCTTTGTCCAAATTTTTCTTCCCAACATAGCACCATGGGCATACAGTATCTGAGCTGATGTCAATTTTAATGAGCTTCTTCCCACTGCTGCTACTAACCGATTGAGACATGACGCTCTGGTTTCTGCTGCCTTTCTATGCAAAGATTTTTAAGTTAAGTTCAATTCCCAAAGTATCAAAACAAGCGTTCAAAAACCTATTGAAACTTCATCAGACGAATAAGACCCATTTGCAGATGATCACTTGTCTTAGGTTTCAAAGCACATAAAAGGTGAATTTCATTGGTATCAAAATTTAGATATGCATCAAATGAAAGAACGAACATGTTCTATTTCTCTCTATAATTCCAATTACGTTCTTGAAGACAAATAATTTGCATCTGCTTCTTATAGAGAACCTCAACCTATTCTAAGTAATCAACGAGTGACAAAAACTCGCAAATACGAAATCTTTTTGTAAGAAAGTTTCCAACTTTCAATATCTATAATCCAACAATCAAAACTGAATGCAATAGAAGGAGGGCTTAGCTCAATTTCATCATCGTCCCTCCAACAAATCCCCACTCACAACAGGAAAAGGAAACCCTAATGAAACAGAAAGCCTAAACAAGAGACAGAAAGGTTTACCTGGTTGAAAAACAAAGAAGGTGATCCTTTGGGGAGAGATAACAATGGCATTGTGAATGGGAACCTGGAAAGGTCTTGGCTTTTCTACTTGATGATGATGGCGTTGACATTCTATCTTTGACCATTCACCTAACGCTTTACCAAATTATAAAAATGGAAACTCGAATCTGAATTGCTCATCTTGTCCGGCCCAAAATATCCAGACAGATGAGTTCAAGGGTCGTCGTGTATGATTCGTCTATTCGTATATCTAATCCAAACTTTGAAAAAAAAAAGGCTTAATTTGATACACGATCCAAATTTAAAAAGATTCAAACTTGTTGATTTCAAGTTGAATTACAACGTGTCTCAAACACTGTCTTCGATTCATAATAAGAGTTATTTTAGAGGAATTGACAAACTCATTTGTTTCTATATATTTTCATCTTATTTGGATGGGTTCTGTCACTAAAATTGATATTTATGGCTTTATTTGATTATTATTTGAATTATTGTTCATTACATTTAATTTGTGTTTATAGGGGTAAAAAT